>QJPP01001198.1:0-258938 GCA_003996215.1 Jaltomata sinuosa | reverse complement strand
ATTCTAAGCCAAATCTGAATTGTTCTTCATGTGTTGTTAGACCCAAACTAGATAAAGTTTCTATGTATCTAAATATTAAGACTTATTCTAAAGTTTCAAAGGTGTATTAGATATGAATTAGGGTCATACAGAACCTCTAGCTCAAAGTTGAGTTGAAAGCTTCCTTACCGATTGAGTTTTAGTGTAAGATTTTTCATGGGTAAACTTCAAACAATCATAACTACTATAATATAAAGAGTTAGGTATCCTAGTACCCACCAAATTAAATATATTTGAATCTTCATTCCAACGCCACTAACTGTGCCTTAATACGAGTCAGGAGTAGAAAGTTATCAGTATTTTACTAAAGGGTGTCTGTCTGTCAAAATGACAGACAGCAACCACGAGAAGGTTCCACAAGTTGTGGAAGTTTCCACGGGTCGTGAAACCAACTCGTGGAAATCAGTTTTTTTACCTGAAAACTACGAGGAGGTTCCACGAGTTGTGAAAGTTTCCACGGGTTGTGAAACCAACTCGTGGAAATAGTCCAGAAGCTTAAAAGTGGCCTGATAACCACGAGGAGGTTCCATGAGTCGTGAAAGTTTCCACGGGTCGTGAAACCAACTCGTGGAAATCAATCCAGAGGCCACAAACTTCTCCCAGGAACCACGAACCCTTTCTACGAACCGTGATCCATTCCACGAGTCGTGATTCATGTCCATAGAAGCCTGTGATGAAATTTTTAGCATTTTTTCAGACTCTTTTCCTTGGGGTATTTTTACAATTTTTCACTCTTTTAACTCCTATGCTAAGTCATTTTAAGCCTATTTAGGAGGATTTTTATTCCCACTTGGCCTAAGCTCTCTCCCATTCTTTCAATCAACTTCCAAAAGAAGAAAAGGAGTTCCATCTTCTCAAGCTTCAAGTTAGGGTTTCAAGCTTCAAGATCAAGCCTCCTCTTCTTTTCAATTTCAAGTAGGTTAACTTCAATCAAGGTATGTGGTAATCAACAATGGGTTCCTTTCACCCTTGTGCCCAAAACCCTAATTCAAATTTTAATTTCATGATCTTCAAATTAGGGTTCTTATCAAATTCTTATGGATTTTTGCTAAATATGGTCTTCTCATAATTTGATTATGAAATTACTATTAAATTGCATGATTTTCATGGGTTTTTACACATGAACTTTTATTTCATGAATTGAAGCTTAATCATGGAAATTTCCATATGCATGAAATTGATTTGAGTAAATTGGGTTTGATAGCATGTCTCTCATGGATTTTCAAGCATGTGCATGCCTAGTTCCTATGTTCTATGAAAGTATATATTTTATGAAATTGAACTAGAGCCATGCAAAGTTTTACAAGTCATGAAGTATGCAAGTTTTATATATTAAGAAGTATTATGCAAGACAAGACACCTGATGTTCCATCAATGCTCATGGTCATTTTCTAAACTAAAACTCATGAGTAGTATGATGATCCGGGTTATGAACAAGTTATGAACAGATTTGACATCAGATATATCACCAGTTATGAACAAGTTGGCATCAGATATGCCATATGTATGTGAGAATATGTTATTATTATAGTTTGGGAGTAGTATTTAGCACCGAGAGATAAGGGTTCAGATAACCCAAGTCCAAAACTACGTTGCCACCGTAGGTTGCCCGTGTTGAGGCTTATTATGACAGGATCCTGGTATGAAATGGTTCTAACCTTGGCCAGTTAGGACAACTCTTTCAGTGTGGGTGTAAGACACTGAATTCCATGTAGCTCAGCATAGTTTAATGTTGGTTAAGAGAAACTCCCACATGTTTATTTTCAATTTATAAAGTTATATGACTCTATATTATGAAACTTAAGCTTTATTTCATGTTTTATGTTTTATACCTTGATATTTATTTATGGTCATTCTTTAAGTAACAAGTTCATTCTTAAGAATGTTTTTAAACTGTTTTATCATGATTCATGCATCGCTCTCATACTCAGTACATTCCATAGTACTGACGCATATTTTGTGCTGCATCCTTTGATGATCTAGATTCAGGTGTCCTTTCTCAGATTCGTGGCCAGAGTTCCCAGGCCACTTTCCCACTCAGCTGTTGGTGAGTCCTCTTAGGTCGAGGGCTAGTTATGTTCTTATTTTATGTTAGCTTTTATTTCCGTACTTCGAGTTAGCTAGGGTCTTGTCCTAGCAACTCTTTAAGTCATGAGTAAAGGCTTTTCAGACATAGACAGTATTTGAGTCTTCTTATGGATCTTGTATTCCTATTTGACTTAATTATCCATTATTGCTATTCCGACTTTATCTATTATGCTTTTGCTTATCTTTTGTTATGCTTGTGAATGCTATGACCAAGGGTTAGCTTGGGGACTTGTGGTCCCAAGTCCCGTGTTACGTCTAGGGAGTAACCTCGGGGCATGACAAACTTAGTATCAGAGCCTCAGGTTCAAGAGTCCTAGGGTGTCTGAAAGCCGCACTAAGTAGAGTCTCTTTCATGGGTGTGAACCGCGCTACACTGATGAGAGGGAGGCTATGAGGTGTTTTAGGAAAAACTTCACTTCTTCATGTTCACTATCGTGCGATATAGTTTGACTCTACTTACCCTTCTAATCCATTCTGTATGCATTTCAGATAATGTCTCCATGAAGAAACCCCACGAGAAATGCTATTTGTATGTTGGCTCAAGCCATGACTACTCAGTTGAATGAGAAAGAGAAACTGAAGAAGAGGAAGAGGAAGAACAAGGAGATCGGAACATGGAACCAATCGTATTCTCAGCAGAGGTCATCCAAACCAACCCCATCTTTAGTTAGCACACCTACCCTCGATTCTCAGTCTTGTCACCATAATGCTCCGAAGACCTTGGGGTACCCTCGTTGTAGTAGATGCGGTAAGTTTTATCTAGGTGAGTGTCTTGCTGGCAAAGGGAGGTGTTTTGGGTGTGGTCAGTTAGGCCATAGGATCAGGGATTGCCCCTCATCTAAGTAGAGTAATAGTGGTGTTCGGCTCCAAAGCCAATTCCTTTCATTGCCTAGCCAGTTGGGTCAGAGTATTCCTCCATAAGTTGAATCAGGTACGTCACTAGATTTTCTTCCTTTATGCATCCATAGCCCCCGAACCCCTACTCTTGTTTGGTTGTGAGTTGTCTTGACCTAGAACTAAGTGGGCATAGGAGGGTTGAGCCCTAAACTTTTCTGATAAGGAGAGTCTTCAACTATAGAAGGAAGTGGGTATTAGTGATAGATCCTTGAGTAGTGTATGTTCTGTTAGGGTAAAACGATCATAGTTCCCTTGAGAGGTTGGTGGAATGTAGGGTCGATCAGATTTTGGAGGATCAGGTAGCGATGCTTGTGGGTGTTAGAACAAAGACAAGAGGGGAGGCAGAAGCTTATTTCCATCCTAGCATCCTAAGTATATTTATGCCATCGCGATACCTTTTGCATGCCTTGTGTATCAGCGCCATGGTCCTATTTCAAATTTGCAACACCTCATTCATTTCTTGTATTCCAATGCCATGTTCTTAATTTAAATTCATGAACTTCATGCAGATTCACGTCCATACTCAACTCCCAGAACTAATAGAAATTACTCCATACAGCGATTCCAATCTTACTCTATGATTTTATGAATTCCAGCTTTACACAATGATACTTGTCATATATGAAAGCTCATGTCTCACACTATGCTCAGTCTCCATACTCAGTTCTCAAGATGTGCCTTAATGGCTAATGAAATCATGCTACATCATGTATATGCTCATACCAGATTTCTCTAATAATTCATCCTTGTGATTTCCTTACTCTAACCATGCTTTGTATGTCCAGGATATGAGACACTCATGCCCTTTTCACTTGAATTCTTCAACACCACCTTGAGTGGATAGATCAAACTAAGTATAAGTCAAGACCGATTAGTATTCCTTCATTCGTGATACTCATGCTCCCACTCTATTCTTTCAGTGATCTTGGCTTGTGTTGTCATAGGTGTTAGTAGAGGAAGCTAAGTAGTAGTAGCCTAGACTGGAAGTAGTAGGTTGTAAGCGTGGAAGAAAAGCTAGGTGAGGATTATTCATGTGAAATAGTTAGATGAGAAATTTTGGTATGTCCCTTCTAGAATTTCTTCAAGTTACAGCTCCTAGATATGCTAGGAAGAGAGGAGAAGTCTTGGATAGTATGAGATACACACCATAGGGTGATCATAGTGATAAGCTTAAAAGTCGTGATGAAATACATTAGGGCTTTTGCTTTGTGTTCCTAGTGACCCATTGATTAGATCTCAAACTTAGTTGATTTTCGTGATAAGGAGAAATATCATTCTTGGGAGGTAACTCTAGATGTAAGATATTTAGTCAAGATAGGCTTGAACATAGTGAAAGTAGGTAGTTAGACTCAGACCTTAGTATTCAGAGGGGTTAGTGTAGTTGAAAGGTGTTTCTAAGCTTAAGAGTTGTCAACCGTAGTAATTAAGTCAAGAATAGTCTTTTCTTACTCCTAGCCCAGGTGCCCATATCTTAGGTCTAGTAGCTTCAACTTGCAAGAATACTAGACTCCTCATATCAGATCAGTTCAGACCTATCAATAATCATTCCTAAGGCTAGAAGTCCCTACATTCAGTTTAGTCCAAGGTATTAAAGGATAATGGTTTCCTCGTATAGTTACCCCTCTCAGTTTGACGTCCTTTTCAGTTATGATGTTAGCCATTCAGTTTCAAGTACCATCGGTTGTTCTCATGACCTCAGTATGCCTACATGCCTCATGAATTCAGCTCAATTTATAATTTAGTCGGAGATGAGTTATCATGTAAATACTTTAGCTTTTAAAACTCTGTTGATGGGATTGTAACCCTTTCCCTCTCCACTCTCAACTTAGAAGTCTTCATTCGAGGACGAATGATCCCAAGGGGGGAGATATTGTAACACCTCAAAAATTCTAAGCCAAATCTGAATCATTCTTCATGCGTTGTTAGACCCAAACTAGATAATTTTTCTATGTATCTAAGTATTAAGACTTATTATAAAGTTTCAAATGTGAATTAGACATGAATTAGGGTCATAAAGAACCTCTAGATCAAAGTTGAGTTGAAAGCTTCCTTACTGATTGAGTTTTAGTGTAAGATTTTTTAAGGGATAACTTCAAACGATCACAACTCCAAGAATATAAAGTGTTAGGTGTCCTAGTACCCACCAAATTAAAGGTATTTTAATCTTCTTTCCAACGCCACCAACCGTACCTTAATACGAGTCCGGAGTAAAAAGTTATCAGTGTTTTACTAAAGGGTGTTTGTCTGTCTAAATGACAGACAGCAACCACGAGAAGGTTCCACGAGTCGTGGAAGTTTCCACGGGTCATGAAACTAACTCATGGAAATCAGTTTTTTTACCTGAAAACCACGAGGAGGTTCCACAAGTCGTGGATGTTTCTATGCGTCGTGAAACCAACTCATGGAAATAATCCAGAAGCTTAAAAGTGGCCTGATAACCACGAGGAGGTTCCACGAGTCGTGGAAGTTTCCACGGGTCATGAAACCAACTCGTGGAAATCAGTCCAGTGGCCAGAAACTTTGCCCAGGAACCACGAACCCTTTCCACGAATCGTGATCCATTCCACGAGTCGTGATTCATGTCCGTAGAAACCTGTGACAAAATTTTCAGCAGTTTTTCAGACTCTTTTCCTTGGGGTATTTTTGTAATTTTCCACTCTTTTAACTCCTATACTAAGTCATTTTAAACCTATTTAGGAGGGTTTTTATTCTCACTTTGCCTAAGCTCTCTCCCATTATTTCAATCAACTTCCAAAAGAAGAAAAGGAGTTCCATCTTCTCAAGCTTCAAGTTAGGGTTTCAAGCTCCAAGTTCAAGCCTCCTCTTCTTTTCAATTTCAAGTGGGTTAACTTCAATCAAGGTATGTGGGTAATCAACAATGGATTCCTTTCACCCTTGTGCTCAAAACCCCTAATTCAAATTTTGATTTCATGATCTTCAAATTAGGGTTCTTATCCAATTCTTATGGATTTTTGCTAAATATGGTCTTCTCATAATTTGATTATGAAATTACTATTAAATTGCATGATTTTCATGGGTTTTTACGCATGAACTTTTATTTCATGAATTGAAGCTTAATCATGGCAATTTCCATATGCATGAAATTGATTTGAGTAAATTGGGTTTGATAGCATGTCTCTCATGGATTTTCAAGCATGTGCATGCCTAGTTCCTATGTTCTATGAAAGTATATATTTTATGAAATTGAACTAGAGCCATGCAAAGTTTTACAAGTCATGAAGTATGCAAGTTTTATATATTAAGAAGTATTATGCAAGACAAGACACCTAATGTTCCATCAATGCTCATGGTCATTTTCTAAACTAAAACTCATGAGTAGTATGACGATCCGGGTTATGAACAAGTTATGAACAGATTTGACATCAGATATATCACCAGTTATGAACAAGTTGGCATCAGATATGCCATATGTATGTGAGCATATGTTATTATTATAGTTTGGGAGTAGTATTTAGCACCGAGAGATGAGGGTTCAGATAACCCAAGTCCAAAACTACGTTGCCACCGTAGGTTGCCCGTGTTGAGGCTTATTATGACAGGATCCTGGTATGAAATGGTTCTAACCTTGGCCAGTTAGGACAACTCTTTCAGTGTGGGTGTAAGACACTGAATTCCATGTAGCTCAGCATAGTTTAATGTCGGTTAAGAGAAACTCCCACATGTTTATTTTCAATCTATAAAGTTATATGACTCTATATTATGAAACTTAAGCTTTATTTCATGTTTTATGTTTTATACCTTGATATTTATTTATGGTCATTCTTTAAGTAACAAGTTCATTCTTAAGAATGTTTTTAAACTGTTTTATCATGATTCATGCATCGCTCTCATACTCAGTACATTCCATAGTACTGACGCATATTTTGTGCTGCATCCTTTGATGATCTAGATTCAGGTGTCCTTTCTCAGATTCGTGGCCAGAGTTCCCAGGACACTTTCCCACTCAGCTGTTGGTGAGTCCTCTTAGGTAGATGGCTAGTTATGTTCTTATTTTATGTTAGCTTTTATTTCCGTACTTCGAGTTAGCTAGGGTCTTTTCCTAGCAACTCTTTAAGTCATGAGTAAAGGCTTTTCAGACATAGACAGTATTTGAGTCTTCTTATGGATCTTGTATTCCTATTTGACTTGATTATCCATTATTGCTATTCTGACTTTATCTATTATGCTTTTGCTTATCTTTTGTTATGCTTGGAAATGCTATGACCAAGGGTTAGCTTGGGGACTTGTGGTCCCAAGTCCCGTGTTACATCTAGGGGTTGTAAAGAATATTTTATTAGCAATTATAAATAAATTTAACATTTATAATAATTTAGAGCATTTTAGTAAGCTTACGAGTTACGATACCATACGATACAGTCAAACCAAATACTAAAAATATTATTAAACCACAACAAATAATACAATGTATCCAAACATTATATTTACAATAAGTACAGTACCATACCATACAGTACCGTACCATACATTATGAAACCATGGGTAACCACCATCCAAACAGAGTGTAAGTATTTATTGGTTGGTTTGATGTACAACTATGTGACTTGAAATAAGACCATAGTAAATACATTTGGTAGGTTGAAAAACTACTAAGTATAGCTTAAATCAAGCTACACATGCTAGCTATTAATCGAAAGTTTATTTGAATAATCAACCCCTATCACAATTATGACCCCATCGAAAGCACACCCCTAGGCTTCCTCTCTTGATTGAACTCTCGTGTTTACTCGTTAATATTTTATAATTCAAATTTTGATTTGCCAAACCTTTTTCCCATTTACTTTGCTTGTTTGGACAATTATTTACTCTAGTGAATTAATACTCGACGCTTAGTGGCAAGTCATCACCCTATTCATTGTGGATTCGACCCTAAAATCCATTGGGTTACTTATTATTTTTATTTGCAATCGTTACCACCTCTTTTGGGAGAGTGCTTTTGAACGTCATCAGAAGACAGGGCTTAATCCCAAATTAGCCCAGAAGTTCTCATGATCATAAGAATGATTTTTAAGGAATTTGGAGTTTTAAACGCGAATTAGACAAGGAATCAAAGATAGAATTAGCTATAGAACCTAAAGGAGAAGAGAATCTACTTACCAAGTTAAGAAATTCGCAAGATTTGGTGATGTTCACCTCCTATCGAGCTCTCAACAATGGTGAAAAAGAGTTTGCATGAAATAAAATACGAGAAGAAAGCTGGTCCTTTAATACACATGTATCTTTCATTGTGGAGAAGGCATTCTCATCGTGGAGAGCCCCGCATCCCCGTAGTGACCGCCTAGTACCAGTTGCATCAGCAGTTTTCAAACCACCCTCCAACACTCTGAATGGACCTCTGGGATTTATTTGGAATCCCGCGAACACAAATCATATATGCTACCTAACTGAAAACAGCATTTTAAACTCAATAGAATCGTCAAAATGATAAATGGAGGTCGTCTTAATGAATTATTGACAGAAGTCAATACTTTAACCATAATAACTAACAACCACCCCAAACGCCCGAAATGATTCTAAAAGCCTTGGGACTGAATCAGAGGTCTCACTAGCCCAAAATCCACATTCCGAAACTAATGGTGCTGATGAAATTTTCATCCAATCTAGTTTACTAAGAATTTTGACCGAAGTTAAATACTTCAACTTAAGAGCTCCAAAATAATAAAACTTTCCTAAAATTAGAGCGAACACCTCGAGAATCATTCTACCCATCCCAACAAGTCATAAAAACACTGTAAAAGCCATGAAAAGGATCAAAAATAGTAAAATTGCATGAAAATAAAGAAATGACCATGAGGGCCATTACACACAAAGATCATGGAAACAAAAATTATTTTCATAAAAAATTTATAGTAATCCTGCATATTTTTCGAATAATCATTCCTTGGTATTGTAGTAAAATTCATCACCTTCCTTCCAAACTTATAGCAAATATATTTAAATTTGAAATTCAAATTCGAACATCTCTTTTCTTCCATGGATATCTTCTATCTGAAATAAATAATATTCTTTCTATTAATATTCTTGAACTCTTCTTTTGGCTTGTACAAGTATGAGCCTTTACTATGTCAACCTAAACGAATTTCATGATCCTCTTTATTTTACCTTGGATATTAATTTTATATTAATTTGAATGTAGGCACATCCATCTTCATGATTTTGGACTTTGATCACTTTGAATGTGGACTCTTTTGTGAACTTGAGACGTCGGACATATCTTGATACTCCATAACTATTGGACCTTCCTTAAGTAACAAATCAATCTTGATCTTTTTCATCAGTAGAATATTTTTCCTTTCATAGTATTGTAGTAAAAATTCTTTCCATGATTCTTGTACCTTGATTTGGGAAAGTCTTTTACTTCCATACCTTTTCTCATAATTCCAACTCATAATATCTTTTTTCTATATTTATTTGGATCTTCACCAAATTCTTCATTATCAAATAAACTTGTACCAAAGATAAATGTATCACAAGTAAATTTTCTTTTATTTAAAACATGTGTTGATTTTTTATCATCAAAATTAGTAGGTGAAACCTTGAACCTAACAAGAGCTACTTTTTCCCTTGACTTCTTGTTACCCTTAGGGCCTGTTTGGAAAGTCACCCTGGTAATTGAATTTGGAGTAATTGAGAGTAATTACACAGTTTGGCATGTTTGGTTGGCCAGGTAATTACTTAGTCAGCAGGCAATTGAGTGTAATTGGCAGGGCTAATTACACTCTCCAATTCACAGGGGGGGCTGTGAATTGCTAGTAATTACATGGTGTAATTACAAGCTAATTACTTTCTAATTTTGTATTTTTATTTCTATTTTTATTTTTTCATTTTAGTTTATTTTTTATTTCTATTATTTTAAATTCTTTTTTTTATTATTCTAATTATTTTAAAAAATATATTTTTTATTTTTTATTATTTATATTTTATTTTCTTCTCATTTCCAAACTTTTACTTCTTGTGATTCGATGTAAATGTTCGTACTATTTATTTTATATTTATTTTATGTTTATTTTTTTTATTTAGCATGATTTAGTTAGTATTCTAATTTTTAAATTAAAGTAGAATTCCTTGTTGAATAAGATTATATACTTAGGTTTTTCTTTTCTTTTGAATCATATTTAGATACGTTATATTGAAATTTCACATAAGAGTATTATGTTAACTTTTTTATTTTGAATTTGAATTTATGATATATTTCAGTTCCAATTTATTTGTTTTACTAGTATTGACTTGATATTTCACATTGCAAGTTTAATTTAATATTATTTATAAAGTCCCTTATTTATTTAGTATTTTTTTTAGTTTTGATAATTAGCTTTTATTAAATTTTAATATAACCATGTGATTATACTTGTGCAACCAAACATTACACTTCTTCCTTGGCTTCCCTATCTCAATTTTGCTGATTGTCCTCTTCATCCTTGTCTTTTGTATTTTGGTGTGCTACTCCATGCTTATTTTCTCCAGTAACTTCAGTACCCAAATTGGTGTAACACTGGTGGGTCACAATATCATTAAAGGTATTCAGAGGGGAGTTTTGTTTGTATCTGGATAATTGTCCACACTCATGTGAGGCCACAATTGCTTTATTGTTCTGCATATCCTCCTGTTGCTGGTTATTAACTTGTGCACCTATGTTTGTAATTTTTGAATATATGCACATAACAATGTCAGATTCTCTTTCCCCAGTTGTCAATTATTCATTCTCCTGATCAGAGAAACAAGACTGCCCTTCTCTCTGTTCTGTGCTACCTTTATTTTCACACTGTGTTTGAATGTCCTCCATATTCTGCTTCACATGCATCCCAACAAAAGATGCAGAATCACCCTCTTCTTCTTCCACACTCTCCCCCCATGTCTAAATAAGAGGGTCTTTAGTTTGTTTTGCATTTACATGGATAGAATCAGGTGGTGTTTCTACAAACAACCATTTCTCCTTCTTATTCTCTTTTACAGTTTGTTGCTGAAAATTCTTATCCACACAGCCCTTAGTATTGTTATGATCTTGTGGCATATTATGCTCTTCAATTAGTTTCATAGTCTCCTTGGTCCCTTTGTGTTCAGACTCTATTGTTTGGTTACCACTGTTGCCCTGCTAACTATTATCGATTTTATCCATGGTGTTGTTATCATTAACCACCACATTTAAGCTTTTATCTATCTCCTTCATTTCTTTAACACTATTTTCTACAATATCCATTATTTTATCATCCTTTTTATTTTTCTCTAGGATTTTATCCTGCTTCTCATTCCTCATCACAAACTTTTGACCATTATCATTCTCATATTCACTTGCTCATTAATCTCTTTGTCATTGACACCCGTACTCACCTCCAAGGGTTCTGATTCATGTAGAGCTGCAAACTTATTATGATCCACGATGTTCTCTCTCTTGTTTGTTTACCTATCAAGTTATTGCCCAATTGTTTATGACCCTTGTTCCCATTTGCATTTCCTTTTTTGTTTGTAACAATATTCCAGTTCTCTAGATTACCCATAATCTTTCTACTAGTTAGTCTTCTTGGAAATGATCCAATGTTAGGTACTCCTTCTGGTTTGTGAGGTAAATTTTATCTCTTTGGTTGTTATTACTAACACCTATGTTCTTCTTATGCTGCTCATCCTTTCTCCTGCCCCTATCATTTATGTTGATATATTGCATTCTTGGTGCCAACTCAGGATGAATCACTCTACACACATAAACATTATGACCCTGTTACTTGAATTCCCTATAGTACTTTGGCAAATAGTCATATTGAATATTCACCTTAACTATCCTTAGAGCACTTGTCTTCTCATCCTCAATATCCATTCTGACATAATTTGAGAGGTTTGCTAATAAATCAATCGATCTTTGCACAACTTGATTTGATTTTATTAACTATAGCCATATCCAAATGTGGTGGGGTTCCTACAACAAAGGCTGATGAGAAAAGAGCCTCTTTCACAAAGTATGTTGGTAATAGACTAGGAAAGATGTTCAAGCCATGGCTTTGGTGATCTCCTCCTCCTGTTTGAAAGGGGAGTCATATATTAATGGCCTTATTTAATATGAATTACCTTCATTAGATTTGAGATAGAATGCAACTTTGGACATAATATTGATGAAGTCTTCCTTTAATATAATAACATGATTTAAATATGTCTATTTTGAAATAATTCTATTTGAGAATCTCCCTTTATGTTACACTACACATTTATGATGCTTATTAGTTCTTCCAACTCAAGCCAACCATAAGAGAACTTCTCCATCACAATGTGTTGGAGGTTTTCAATAACATCCGTGGCAACCACTTCAGATTCTGACCATTTAATATACGGTTCAACATGTAACATAATAACATGCTTAAATGGAATGGTAGGCTAACTCTTAGGGATCTGTGACATATTATTCATAATCTATGGTTTTAAAAGATTGGCATAGTTTAATGATGGATTATCTGACACTATTGGGGTTATAGTGGATTGGGGTGGTAAACTGGTAATATAGCTAGTGCGGCTAGTAGGGCTTGGTCAGCCACCAACCACTGCCATTGGTGACAGACCAGTGACCGAAATGGCCATTAGTGAAGGTTATGGATGTGGAAATAAATAGGGTTCAGCTTTGTGATGAAGAGAGCGTAATGTGAAAATTGACTTCCCTCAATAGTTAAAAAAAATTGATGAAAATTTCTTCATCGGCCAATTTATTTTTTTTGTTATGCATGTATGTATGTGAGGCTTTGATTATTTTTAGAGAAAATGCATAAAGACCCCCCTAAAGTTGGACGTGATTTGTAAGTAGACCTTAAATTTTACAAAGGTCCTATGACTCCCTTGTCTTTGTTTAGGATGAAATTATTATCTCCTTATAGACCCACATGGCATAGAAAGTGTACTTCACTCTCCAAGAGAGAGTGAAATGGGCCAAAAATATAATCTTTATTATTCTCTTTCTACATTTCATTTTTCAGAAATACTACTATTTTTATTTTTAGTTTTTCTAGACTTTTTATCCATCTTCCCCACCCATTGTCCTTACCCTTTGTCCTTCTTATTTGTCTTCTGTCATTTGATTTTTCTTCTTCCTTTTTCTTTTCTTTTTCTTCTTGGTTAATTGTAGTGTAGTTCGTATTATTGAGAAAGAAATACTCAGAAATCATGGTGCTGCAATTTTTTGACCAAAATTATAAAGCAATTTGATATTTTACCGTTTAGCTTTGGTGAGTCAATTATTGCTATTTTTGGTGTGAAAATGCAATATTATTGCATTCTCTCTTCTTCTTTTTTCAGCTTGATTAATAATTTTCTCTTTCCTAAAAATTACAGATCGAGAGTATTAAGGCTGACAGATGAAGAAGGGGATTTCGAGTTAAGGTGTTAGAGAAGGTGGTGATTCAAGTCTTAAATTTTGATTTGATATTAATTTTTATTTTCATGTTTTGATTAGTTGGTGATGATTTGGAAGTGATTTAATAGTGCATGGAGTGTTGTTGCAATGGTGGTGATGGATACATTGAGAAATTTTTACAGAAGTCTACAAAGAAGAAAAAGAGAAGAAAAAAGTAAAAGAAAAGGAATCAAATCAGAAATATAAAAATAAAAGTCAAAAATGAAAAAAAAATAAAAATTAAATAATAACTACACATGGTAAATTAGCATTGCTGCGTGATTTATACTTATCTTTTGTAACTGAGATTAGCCAAAAAATGAGGTATATATACTACTTTGAAATAGTTGGAGGGGGTCATAGGACCTTTGTAAAGTTTAAGTGTTTACTTACAAATCACGTCCAACTTTAAGGGGGTCTTTATGCATTTTCTCTTATTTTTATGACTTAAAATAAAACGTTCATCTTTTATTATTGGAAAACCTCAAAAATTGATGGAGATATTCTTTCATTGACCAATTATCGTGTAATATCTATTTATTATCAGCATAATAAAAGAGTAGTAGGGACAAAAATGAAGAGATACAATACGAAACAGCCAGCCAAAACAATGATGAATGGGGTCGGTAGTCGGAATAATGATAATTTTCTGGAAAAGTGCAAAACCAGTAGCAAAGTCAGCGAGCACGCAGGATCATAACATTAGCAACAACTACAACGATCTCACGAAATATCACTGACAAACGCAGAGACAACGTCAAAGGTTAACCAGAATAAATTAATGCCACAAAAAATTAGTAAAAGACGATTATGAACATAGTAATGGTTTGATGTAATGAAGTAGCAGTGGCAAAAAATAGGCAAAAATAGAGAAACTATAAGACTATCTAGAAAAAGAAAAAGGGGCATCAAAAATCAAAACCAAAATATAGCAAGTTGTCCGGCATCCATGGAGTTCGCCAGAAAATTAACAACTACTGGACTGATCTGTATAGAAACGATGCCAATGAGGGAGAGGGGAAAGGAAAGATCGACAATGTTGTTGGCTGCTCTGGTTCACCGGAGAAGCAAAGAAGATGAAGGGTTGGTTTTGCTGGATTCAAGTTGTTAATTGAAGCGGGTATGGGAGTGGCTGGTTGCGTTGTAGGGTTGTTCTTTGTGGAGTTATGGAGCTCGCCAGAGCTTTGACGTTGGGAGTTCATCAGTTAGTCGAGGGATACCTCTTGTGAGCTTTGTAGAAGATGAAGGCTTTAATGAAAGAAATAAAAATCTGAAAATTATCCCGAAGAAGTGTGTGTGCATGGTGTAAATAAAGTAGGAAAAAGTTAGTGAAAAAGTGGCTTTTGAAAAGTAATCCTCCGTTTCAATTTGTTTGATCTATTTTAATTTGACATAAAGTTTAAGAAACTAAAGAAGACTTTTGAAACTTGTAGTCTTAAATTAAAAATATGTGAATGTATTAAAATATTTTTTAATCTTGTGGTCTTGAATATGCCATGTGAAAAGTTGAAATTAAAGAGCTTCTAAAAAATGAAAGAGACATTCTTTTTTAAACGGACTAAAAGAAAAAGTAAGTCAAACAAATTGGAACGAGGGGAGAGTATAAAAAATAGGAAATATGTCTCCTAATTTTGGAAAGTAAAAACAAAATGATGTGATTGGACAATTGGTAATTGGCTCTGCGTGTGAATTTAATTGCTTTAATTTTTCGGTACTGGCGAACTCTGTTAAAAAATAATTATTGTCATATTACAAAGAAATATAAGTACTTGTATTAGCTTGTGATTAAAAGAAATATAAATAAAATGTAATTGATACTTGAAAAAATATATTGTGCTGTAAAGAATTAAAATTGTAATATTGTATTGTGTATTTGCGAATGACTACGAAAAAAGTAATGATTATTGAAATTGTAAGATGATAATAAATCGATAAAAAACTTATTATTTATGAGATTAGGGATAGTTATCAATAAATTATAAAATGTGAAAAGATGACAGTAAATTAATAAAAATTTAAAATAAGGATAATTGTCAATAAATTATTAAAAAATTTAAAAATGTGTAGAAAATGTATTTTGTGATATTTTAATGATCACGAAGCTTGCAAAAGTTAATTTTACTCATGGAGAGCCCAAATGGGGCGTAAACGATATTCGTTTATATATTATCAATTAAAATATTATTAGAAAAATTATTATAAAATAGTTATTAATAACTTTGCATCTTATAAAGTTAAAAAAAAAGACTTCAAATAAAAATATATATAATTTTTTTTAATAATATTTAAAGTTTTTTGTCACTGTTTGGATTTAGGCCAAAAACTTCGTTGAGACGTTTACGTCCGAGATCTTATCATCGAGAGGTTACATTGAAGGGATTTAAAGAGGGTTGGCGATAAGCTCCCCTCCTCCCTTTATTACTTCCTTCATTTAAATTTGTTTGACCTATTTTGACTTAAGAAAACTTTTGAAACTTGTAATCTTAAATTAAAGATATGTCAAATGTATTAAAATATCCTTTAATCTTATGGTCTTGATTATGTCATGTGGAAAGTTGAAATTAAAGAGTTTCTAAAAAAGGAAAGAGACATTCATTTTTAAACGGATTAAAAAGAAAAGTAGGTCAAACAAATTGAAATGAGAGGAGTACTTTTTTTTGAGATGATAGTACAAGGTTATCTCCGCCATAAAGTGGAATTAACGAAAAAAATGAAAATGTGTGAAACTTTTTAATCGACTTTAAATAACTCTAGATAACTTTGCGAACTCATTTTCTCTGAACAAGTATGGAAGTGTGTATTTACAGGAAGTTTGTTATACAGTTATTTGTGCTAATTAATTTTTAGCCACCCATTTACATCCCTATGTTTTAAGTCCACATATTTCTCCAAAGTTGCAACTTAGATAATTGAGAAAGTTAGATGAATTAAGAATTTCCTTTGTATTTGCATTTGCATGCATGTTTGAATCGATTAATTAAACCATGTACCCAAGTAGTTCGAAACAAGAAGGGTATACTAGTGTTGCAACGCAAGAGCCAACAGAAATTAATCCTCTTGAAACCGAAGTTAAACCATGCCTACACACGACAGTCAACATCGATGAGGGCAGAAATAATAGAGGTTTCGATCAATTTATGTTGGCCCTCCTTGTGTTGATGTTGGGTTCATGTATGGTGTATGCCATAGCTGATTCAATCATGCACAGAAATGACCAGATCTTGGAACATGAATTCATGGTCGACCAAGTTTCCTGTTTCTTAAATGTATCAACCATGCAAATGAAAGGGAATTGGAACACCACCATAAGGGTTAACAACCGTAGCTATAAGGCAAAGCTCACAAAGGACTTCTTTTATGAGAATTCTGCCATCATAATCTTATACGAAAGTAACATTATTTCAGCGACAACCTTACCCGGGTTCTATCAAGGAATAAACAGCACAAAACTTGTTGATGCTACATTTGCCTCAATAGGATTACCTACAGATGAATATGTTTCTGGAGCTATTTCAAGGAGTTGGAATTCAAAACTGCCAATGTTTGTTAATGTGAAGATTCTTGGATGGGTTAAATATTTTCCAGGAGAAGGATGGTCACAGAAGTATAGAGTGACTGTTTCATGTTGGGACGTGAAGTTAGAATTTTATCCAACCACCAAGGATGCTGCAATTCTATCTGGCAGAAGCTCAGAAAAATGCGAGGTCAACATATATTAATACAGAGCTAATACGTATTTTTAAAATATTAAAGTGACACATTGACGTAGTGATTATTCTCCCTATCACATCCAAATGCAATTCTGTAACATACATTTTTATAAAATATTTGATCATTTAGGACAAATTTTTTGATGAGTTATACTTTTCTAGCTGAAATATTAATGTAGTATTTGTAATAAATGATTTTCCCATTTCTTCTTCAAATATTTGGGGATTCATGTACTAGGAAATTTTTTCTCAAACGTTTATTAGTATTTCTCTTGAGCCACTTACCATATACATTTATACATTATTGTACGCTAAGCTAAAAAGACTATTCAGTATATTTGATGTCTTGTAAAAAATTTCCACTCTCTAGATTTCTTTCTTTCTCTTCTTAGAGATTTTGGAATAAAATGAGTTTTGTTTCTTCAAATAATTTCCTATCTACGGTTAACTTACTCTTTCCTTTTTTATATTATCATTTCAGAATCACATGGTTCTTAAGTTAAAATGTTGGATAGTTAAAGAGTCATTTTTTTCTTCTTTGGTTTAACTATCTGATGCCTGGAGAATTGAGGTGGAGTACAATGATCCGTTGTACAAGAAAAATGATGATATTTGAAATTACAGCAACTACAAGAGTAACAAGTTTCTAAGTCACACTATGAAAATTTGGGAAAGCATGATGGAGATGCGGGTGAGGGGGTAGTGTATCTATTACCAAAAACAAATTTGATTTCATGTCGCGGAGTTCAATTACATAAGTCATTCATCTCTTAAGGAGATTGATAGAGAAATACATTGAGAGGAAGATAGACTTATACATGGTGTTCATCCACCTAGATAAAGCATACACCAGAGTCTCTACGGGGTTCTATATATGGAGATGCTTGGAGACAAAAGGTGTACATGTAGCATACATTAGGGTGATTAAGGACATGTATGATGAAGCCAAGTCCCAAGTGAGGACAGTGGAAGAAGACTCAGAGCACTTCTTCATCGTGATGGGGTTCAACCGTTAGCTCATTTTTATTTGTCGTGGTGATAGATGAACTATGAATCATCCTTTCCACAGAGGTAAATATTTGCTTGCTAGGCAAGAGGATAGAGAGTTCAAAATTTTATCTCGGTAGGTCATGTATTTCTATTACTATGAAATTCATAAATGAAGTAGTTAATGGTAGGGCTACCGTTATCCTTTTTGTAGTGAAGAATCCTGTATGTGTTCCTAAGAAAAGAAATTTGTCCATTTTTTTGGGTCTCAAAGGGGCATGGAAATACATAAGAACTCTTGAATGAAAAGGGATGTAAGTCTAGTTCCTTTGTAATAGGTAGTCAATCCTATTTCTGATAGGGGTAGTTAACAATTGAATCCGATTTTGATTATTATTTTCATATTCATAATATGGCGAAAAGAAGGTCCGGCTTCAAGTTGTTCAAGAATAGTAACATTGAGTTTCTCGACCCTTTGACTTAGGATTAGTCAGTTCTATTTAATTTCTTGATGAGGCTTCTTATTCAAGTGGATGTACCGTATTGTATGTAAGTTATTAATCACAATATGTTGATTAAAGAGACACACGATAAAGTTAATGTTAGGATGGAGGTTTGGAGACAAATCCAGGAGTCTAAAGGGTCATATTGAGAAAAATTAAGAAACAATATTTGGAGTGCAAGTTCAAAGATATAACTGATGAGGCAGATGCAGAAGTGAAGATTGATACACAAGTCTTCTCCAAGAGAGGGAAATTTACGTATCTTGAGTCAATTTTTATAAGGAAATTAGAGATTGATGATATGCACATCGTGTTGGAGCGGGGTGGATGAAATAGATGCTTTCATCTGGTGTTTTACATGTTAAAAATGTGTCACCTAGACTTAAAGGTAAGTTTTATAAAGTAGTTGTTAGACCAATAATGTTGTATGGGGCAAAGTATTACTGGTCAAGAACTCTTATGTCGAGAGGATGCAGGTAGCGGAGATGAGGATATTGCGACTGATGTATGAGTGTACTAGGAGAGACACTACTAAAAAAACTGCGAATACCGACCTCAAAATTACCGACCTCCGAAAGTCGGTATTGTTAAAAACAAAAAATTATTTTATTTTCTTAAGAAAACCGACTTCAAGATGTCGGTTTATTTGGAAAAAAAATGCGGGAAAACCAAATACCGACCTCCGATGGTCGGAAACTTTCCCAGAAAAAAATAAAATAAAGAAAAACCGACCTCTTGTAGTCGGTATCGAATTAGTAAATAAAAAATAAAATTTAAATTTATCTCAATTAAATATAAAAAAATGAAAAAAAAAATATTTTTAATAACTTTTAAATAAACCGACCTCCGGATGTCGGTTTGTTGAAAGATAAAAAACAAAAAAACAAATTAATACCGACTTCCTGATGTCGGTAATATTAAATTTACATAATTGATTTTATTTACCTTAAATTATTCTCATAGTGACTTCCCGAAGTCGGTATTTATTTTTTATTTTTTATTTTATTATTTTATTTATATTATAAAATAAAAATAATATTAATACCGACATTCAGAGGTCGGTATTATTTATTTAACATAATTAATTTTATTTTCATTAAAATTAAAGGTAATATCGACCTCCGGAGGTCGGTATTTTACTTTTATTTTCATTAAAATTAAAGGTAATACCGACCTCCGGAGGTCGGTATTTTACTTTTATTTTCATTAAAATTAAAGGTAATACCGACCTCCGGAGGTCGGTATTTTACTTTTATTTAATTATTTTGAATAAAATCGACCTCCGGATGTCGGTATTACCTTTAAAATATTTGTAATAATCACTATTTTTCTATTGTGTATAACACTAAGGGGTCGTTTGTTAGCTAGTTAAAGTTATAGGTATTAGTAATGTAGATATTAGTTATGAGGTAATCTATATATTATTTATACATGTATTAGTTATGTAGAGATTAGTTATTCATGTATTAATTATACAAGTATTACTTATTCCACCTTCTATATCCTGTATAAGATAATACATAGATTCCCTCATAACTTATACATCGTCTTGAATATACATATGTCTCGTCTAGTGATGTATATACGTATATATATATATATATATATATATATATATATATAGTACGTATTCAAAAGCTAATTAACCGATCGATAATACATATCCAAATACGTAGTATGGATACGTCATATATTACGTACATATGAGTTAATATACGATCATTGACAAATGTAATTAACCAAGTCCTATATATTATATATAATAATGATCCATCGTCTTGAATATATGTCTCGTCTAGTGATGTACGTATCTACATAGTACGTATTCAAAAGCTAATTAACCAATCGATATATAATCCATAACCAAGTAGTATGGAATATGTTGTATATTACGTACATATGAGTTAATATACGATCATTGAATATAATTAATACATGTCGGTTTATTTGGGGGAAAAATGAGGGAAAACCAAATACCGACCTCCGATGGCCGGAAATTTTCGCAGAAAAAATAAAATTAATAAAAACTGACCTCTTGTAGTCGGTATCGAATTAGTAAATAAAAAATAATATTTAAATTTATCTCAATTAAATATAAAAAAATGAAAAAAAGGAATATTTTTAATAACTTTTAAATAAACCGTCCTCCGGAGGACAGTTATTTATAAGATAAAAAACAAAAAAAATAAATTAATACCGACTTCCTGATGTCGGTATATTAAATTTACATAATTAATTTTATTTTCATTAAAATTAAAGGTAATACCGACCTCCGGAGGTTGGTAGTTTACTTTTATTTAATTATTTTGAATAAAATCGACCTCCGGATGTCAGTATTACCTTTAAAATATTTGTAATAATCACTATTTTTCTATTGTGTATAACACTAAGGGGTCGTTTGGTAGCTAGTTAAAGTTATATAGGTATTAGTAATGTATATATTAGTTATGAGGGAATCTATATATTATTTATACATGTATTAGTTATGCAAGGATTAGTTATTCATGTATTAATTATACAAGTATTACTTATTCCACATTCTATATCCTGTATAAGATAAAACATAGATTCCCTCATAACTTATACATCGTCTTGAATATACGTATGTCTCATCTAGTGATGTATATACGTATATATATATATATATATATATATATATATAGTACGTATTCAAAAGCTAATTAACCGATCGATAATACATATCCAAATACGTAGTATGAATACGTCATATATTACGTACATATGAGTTAATATACGATCATTGAGAAATGTAATTAACCAAGTCCTATATATTATATATAATGATCCATCATCTTAAATATATGTCTCGTCTAGTAATGTACGTATATACATAGTACGTATTCAAAAGCTAATTAACCAATCGATATATAATCCATATCCAAGTAGTATGGAATATGTTGTATATTACGTACATATGAGTTAATATACGATCATAGAATATAATTAACCAAGTTATTCTATGTACTATAATGATCAGTCGTCTTGAATATATGTCTCGTCTAGTGATGTACGTATATATATAGTACGTATTCAAAAGCTAATTAACTAATCGATAATCCATCCAAGCAGTGGAATAGCATTGTATTACGTACACACGAGGTAATATACGATTGTTGAGTAATGTAAATAACCAAGTCCTATATATATAGTAATGATCTGTCGTCTTGAATATATGTTTTTTTGTGGCGATATTATACGTATATATATAGTACGTATTCAAAAGCTAATTAACCAATCGATAATCCATCCAAGTAGTATGGAATACATTGTATTACGTACATATATGAGGTAATATATGATCGTTGAGTAATATAATTAATCAAGTCCTATATATTAAATGGTCCATCGTCTTGAATATATATGTCTCGTCTTTAGTGATGTATGTTTATATATATAGTACATATTCAAAAGCTAATTAACTAATCGACAATTCATCCAAGTAGCTAGTGGAATACGTTGTATTACGTACATATGAGGTACTATACGATGACGATCGTTGAGTAATATAATTAACCAAGTCCTATATATTACTGGTCCGTTGTCTTAAATATATGTCTCGTCTAGTCATGATGTACATATATAGTACGTATTCAAAAGCTAATTAATTAATCGATTGATAATCCATTCAAGTAGTATGAAATACATTGTATAGTAGCATAATCATTGAGTAATGTAACGAATCAATAATGTATCCGAGCTTATGAAATATGTTGATAATTAAATAATTTCTATTCATTACTTCTTTTTTTAAAAAAACCGACCTCAAGTGGTCGGTTTTATCAAAAAATACATTATTAAAAACTTATTTTTTAGTAAAACCGACCTCAATTGGTCGGTTTTTTAAAAAAAATTTATAACTTTATTTTATTATCTAAAAACCCTAACACCCTAACACTCACACTCACACACACACTCTCTCTCCCAGCCAGCCTCCCTCCGGCGCCCCTCCCTCCGAAAACCTTCACTCCGGCGTCCCCCCCTCCTCCGCCTTCCACCGCTGCCGCTGCTGCTGCTGGAGGCTGCTGCCGCTGCTGCTGCTGGAGGCTGCTGCCGCTGCTACTGCTGGAGGCTGCTGCCGCTGCTGCTGCTGGAGGTTGCTGCTGCTGGAGGCTGCTGCCGCTGCTGCTGCTGGAGGCTGCTGACGCTGCTGCTGCTGGAGGCTGCTGCCGCTGCTGCTGATGGAGGCTGCTGCTGCTGGAGGCTGCTGCTGCTGCTGCTGCTGGAGGCCGCTGCCGCCTGTCGCCGTTGCTGCTCAGGTGGGGGTCCATCAAGGTAAGTAATTTTAATTTTCTTGTTAATTAATTATAGTTATTAATTTAGGGTTTATCATTGTTAATTTTAGTTACTAAATTAGGATTTATCATTTACCTAGGGCATGTCATTGTTAATTTTAGTTACTAAATTAGGATTTATCATTTAATTAGGGTTTATTATTGTTAATTAGTTTGTCTTATATGGTGGATGTGAACTAGTGAATTTGAATAGTGAAGTAGTGAATTGAAAATGTGAACTAGTGACTTAGAATAGTGAAGTATAATGACTTGAAATTATGAACAAGTTACTTAAAATAGTGAAGTATAGTGAGTTCAAATTGTGAGATAGTGACTTGTAATGAATTGGAATAGGAAACTTAGTCTTTAATTTAGTTTATTTAATTATTAGCGTGATAATGTATTTGTTTAGCATAAGTGTCAACACTAGTTGATCCTATTGATGACAAAATTGATTTTCTTGCAAGATCAATTTATGGATTCTTGTAAATTGCTGTGATTGACTTCAATAGTTCTGTTTCAGGATCAAATAAATATGGATGAAGTCAAGTATCCATTGGAGCAATTTAAGGTATGCCAAGACGTTCAGGCAACATGGGCTTTCATTTGAGAGTGTATAGTTTATTCTTTCTTTCTTCACTTCAATACGGTATGCTCCTTGTATATGGAAGCTTCCCATTATCATTGAAATAACACTTGATCTCAAAAAAGAAGAAGTTCCAACTAGGTCTTTGGACTGATTGCAAGAGAATGAACTGATATTGGCAGTGCTATGAATTACGAAAAGAATGAATATACTTCAGTCTGTTCCTCTCATATGCTTCAATTTGGTATTACATATAGAAGAAGTGAGTAGATGAACTGAAGCAATCTTTCCTCATGTCATATTATTGTTTCTGCTAGTGAGTAGCTGTAGCTTTGAGATGGCAACTTGAAATAAAGCACAATACTGGCATACCTTAAGTCAAAGATGAAATGTGCTAAATGTTTGTGGTATATTACTTGTCTCAGTTGACTGTTGGTGAAATTTGGACATGGATCTACAATCGACTGATGAGTGCATACGACAAAATAATCTATAAGTATAGTGTAGTTAGTTGTTAGTTGAAATTGAACTAGTGACTTGAAATTGTGAAGTGTAGTAAGTTAAAATTTTAAACTAGTGACTTAAAATTATTAAAGTGTAGTTTGTATTAAGTTAAAATTGTGAACTAGTGACTTAAAATAGTGAAGTGTAGTAAGTTAAAATTTTGAACTAGTGACTTAAAATAAGTAAAGTGTAGTTAGTTGTTAGTTGGAATTGTGAACTAGTGACTTAAAATTGTGAAGTTTAGTAATTTGAAATTTTGAACTAGTGACTTAAAATAGTGAAGTGTATTAAGTTAAAATTTTGAACTAGTGACTTAAAATAAGTAAAGTGTAGTTAGTTGTTAGTTGAAATTTTGAACTAGTGACTTGAAATTGTGAAGTGTAGTAAGTTAAAATTTTAAACTAGTGACTTAAAATAATTAAAGTGTAGTTAGTTGTTAGTTGAAATTTTGAACTAGTGACTTAAAATAGTGAAGTGTAGTAAGTTAAAATTTTGAACTAGTGACTTAAAATAAGTAAAATGTAGTTAGTTGTTAGTTGGAATTGTGAACTAGTGACTTAAAATTGTGAAGTTTAGTAAGTTGAAATTTTGAACTAGTGACTTAAAATAGTGAAGTGTATTAAGTTAAAATTTTGAACTAGTGACTTAAAATAAGTAAAGTGTAGTTAGTTGTTAGTTGAAATTTTGAACTAGTGACTTGAAATTGTGAAGTGTAGTAAGTTAAAATTTTAAACTAGTGACTTAAAATAATTAAAGTGTAGTTTGTATTAAGTTAAAATTGTGAACTAGTGACTTAAAATAAGTAAAGTGTAGTTAGTTGTTAGTTGAAATTTTGAACTAGTGACTTAAAATTGTGAAGTGTATTAAGTTAAAATTTTGAACTAGTGACTTAAAATAAGTATAGTGTAGTTAGTTGTTAGTTGAAATTTTGAACTAGAGACTTGAAATTGTGAAGTGTAGTAAGTTAAAATTTTAAACTAGTGACTTAAAATAATTAAAGTGTAGTTTGTATTAAGTTAAAATTGTGAACTAGTGACTTAAAATAAGTAAAGTGTAGTTAGTTGTTAGTTGAATTTTTGAACTAGTGACTTAAAATTGTGAAGTGTATTAAGTTAAAAGTTTGAACTAGTTGTTAAAATAAGTAAAGTGTAAAGGGTGAGGAGGGTGAGGAGGGTGAAGAGGATGAGGATGAGGATGATGATGCTAATGATGAGTAGTTGTGTTGTACCTAACTACTAGACATTTTGAACTTAGTATATATAGTTTGTACACTTTTTAGATTGTTTGATCGTATTTTAAGTTTAATTTGAAGTAGTGAAACGTAAATATAGAAAAATATCGTCTTGACAGCTATTTGAGCTGGTTTTGGTTGAATATATGCATTATCAAATATGCAGGTGGGCAATTCAAATTGCAGCAATTTACTGCCAATTTTATGGCAAAATATCGACAACAAACCGACCTCCAACAAACCGACGACTCCTGACATCAGGAAGTCGGTATTTTTGGTAAATTTTCCAGAAAACCGACATCAGGAAGTCGGTTTTTTGAATAAAATTTTCCAAAAAACCGACCTCAATTAGTCGGAATCAAGTGAAATAGGAAAATGAAATTTAAATAATACCGACCTCAAGAGGTCGGAATATCAGAAAAATAATAAATTAAAATTTCAGTAATACCGACTTCCGGAGGTCGAAAAATCAAAAAAATAATAAATTAAAAATTCAGTAATACCGACTTTCGGAGGTCGGAAAACCAAAAAAATAATAAATTAAAAATTCAGTAATACCGACTTCCGGAGGTCGAAAAACCAAAAAAATAATAAATTAAAAATTCAGTAATACCGACTTCCGGAGGTCGGAACACCAAAAAGATAATAAATTAGAAATTAAACAATACCGACCTCGGGAGGTCAGTATATTATATTTTTAATAATATTTTTTTAAAAAGAAACCGACTTCAGGAAGTGGAAAATAAAAGAAAATAAAATATATATTAAATTCTTAATTTTTGGATTTAAAATTAAAACCGACATCCATTTACCGACCTCACGATGTCGGTATACAAAACCAACCAAGCCTTTTCCGACTAGGTCTTGTGAGTCGGTTTTGAGTCGGTATTTCAGGGAAAACCGACCTCCGGATGTCGGTTTTTTGAGGTCGGTTTTCCCTGTTTTTCTAGTAGTGAGATAGGATCATGAATGAAGAAATACAGGATAAGGTAGGAGTGACCCTAGTGGTGGACAAGATGAAGAAGGCGAGACTGATATAGTTCGGGCATGTGAAGAGGAGCTGCATAGATTCCCTAGTCAGAAGGTGCGAGAGATTGGCTATGATTAGTTTTAGGAGAGGTAGAGGTAGGTCGAAGAAATATTGGGGAGAGGTGATTATTCAGGACATGGAGCACATATAAGTTATTGAGGACATGACCCTATATAGGAGGATATAGAGGTCACAAATTAGGGTAGAAAATTAATAAGTAGTCAAGCATTATTTAGTTTTCCTTATGAGTAGTATTATTAGTTAGGATATAGAGGTACCTATTACTTTTGTTACTTCATTTATCATTCTATTTATGGTTGCTATTTTTTTTTCTCCATTATTTTCTATGATTCACTTAAGTCGAGGGTCTATCGACAATAACATTTCTACCTTTACAAGGTAGGGGAAAGAATCTTGTGTACACATAACCCTCTTCAAACCCACTTGTGAGATTATATTGGGTTCGTTATTGTATATGATATCCGAAACTCATTAACCCGACTAATTCAGATACGCTTTGCATAAAGTGCTCCCTATCATGAGTTTCTTTGATCCTTAGATTTAAATCTAAAATTTCTTATTAAAGGTGGAGAGATATCATCTATCTCACCTCAATTCTCCTAGTTTTTATTTTTTTAAAATCGCCAATCATCCAAATCCACAAGTTTTGAATTTTGACAAAAAAAGGTTGTGGATCAGATTTAAGAGTAGCCTAAAATACGACTGGATGATTCCAAAATTTTGATCAGAGGATTAGGTTTAGAAGAGGACTCCTCTTCTCCGCTATGATTTCTACTAATTACTTTTGCGACGTCAAAGGTACTTTTTTTTCTTCAAAAAATATATTTTACAAAATATAACAGAGGTATTTGGTAAAGTTCTGAGAGGAACTATTAGAGAGTAGTAGAAGCTATTGTTCAAAATCTAAAAAAAGTAGTTTTTCTCTAAAAGTACTTTGTTGAAAAACACTTTTGAAAAAAAAATATTTTTCAAACTAAGATGATTTTAGAAGCTTTAGTCAAACAGACAAATAATATTTGATAGTCATTTACCGAAGCTTGTATGGTTGGCATAACTCCGGTTTAATCAAATTTCTAAAAACTACAACATGGTATTTTATTAAATAAACTTTTTGGGAAATATTTTTTAAAAGTGGCAGTTTGTATTTGGAAAATTTATTTGAGAAGAACTTTTTTCATATTATATAAAGGTGTTTGATAAATATTTTTCTAAAAATAATATTGAGTGTCAAAGTAGAAAAAAACACATTATTAATGTTTCATTTTACTAATCGTATTATTTAAACAAATCATTATTTTTTTGGTAAGTAAATATTTTATTCACAATTCAAGTAAATGTTAGGTCAAATATAGAACAAGAGTATGGATACTAATCCCATGCATCTGGTACTGCCTCCTTCTCAACTACCAATTTCATACTAAGCTTTAGCACATACAACTAGTTGGTTCCTCTAACAATCTAGTGATAGCATCTATCTAGATGTTGAATCTTGTTTGCTAGCTTTCGTTGCACAGCTCCTCTGTAGTAGAACTCTTGGACGATTCTAGTTATCAGTTTGCTGATATTGCTGTTCTTCTGTTGGAATTGTCTAAGGTTTCTTTCCCTCCATATCATATATACCCCTGCTTCTAGACTCATCCTATATATGTGTGCACATACTGAGTTCCCTCTAGCATTGGTGATAGCCAATGTTACTTTTTATGACCAATTCGTTGGGTTTCTCTTCACCTCTTGCCATTGCAATACCTTGCGCCAAATCGCATTTGATACTCGGCAAAGAAACAACAAATGGTCCCGTGTCTCATCTTGTGTAGTACATAAAGGACATGCAAGATCTTCTATTTTTGTTCGTTTGGCCACTCTATCCTTAGTTTGCAGCCTACCATGGAGGGCAAGATACAAGATAAAGATACATCTAGGTGCTCCATAGTTGTTGCATACAAGTTTCCTCCAAGTTGCTTTTGGAAACTCACCTCTGAGATGGTTGTACAGCCACTTGATCAAATATTGTTGAATTTGTGTGAATTGCCCCTTATGCATTCCTAGTTGATCTAGATATGTAGCTGCTTTGATGATTTTTTTGGATCATCTAAGAAACTTGTGTAGGCTTTATCGTCCAGACACTTCCATCTTTCCCATAATAACTGTGTGTCACAACTCAAACGGTCGTGAATGACACCCACACTAACCCTCGAATGGGAGAACCATCTAACCAAACCTTAACCACATCGATTAGCCATTTTTAGATGATATAATAACAAAAAACCAACTTTAATAATAGTAATAGCTTAAAAACCAACAACATGTAAGTGTAGAAATATTTCAACTATCTATTACAATGCCTAAGACCCAAAATTCATTGTACAAGAGCTCTAAGTCCAAAAACCATATCTAAGATATCCAAACTAACAAAATAAGGAACAGTCTCCTTTGCCAAAAGAGGAACAAGAATCAATACGAGATCCATGGAAGTGTAAATATCTAGTGCTCACCCTTGGATCGAATAAGCTGCCACCGCTAGAGATGAGGGAACGTCTAAGCCTCTGGAACACGGTCTACACTCAACAAAATAAGAGTACAAGGTATTATGTAATGACCCTTCCAGTCATTCATGCATTTTTGCCTTCCTTGTATTAGAGCTTGCATATAGTGGCCCCAAGTCATTTATGGCTTACTGAGACTGGTAGTTCCGTGCCCAGGCCATTTTTTTGGTCTTTATGGTCATTTCCCTATTTTAGAGCTTTAACTTAGGAAATCATTGACTTCAGTCAACATTCTACAATCGTTCTAGGAATCGAATTCTGATAGTTTTGTTAGCTCCGGAGTGTGGACTTTGGTCTAGTTGGACCTTTAATTGGGATCCGGGAGCTTTTTTGGTTTGAAATTCTCTCTCGTTTTGTGTTTTCAGGTCAGTTGGGCTTGGAAGATTGACTTTGGTCAACATTCAGAGAAGACAGCCTCAGATGGAAATTCTGTCAGCGTTGTTGGCTCTGGAATATCATTTTTGGGTTAGAGGGACCATTGGTTCAGGTCCCGAGGTTTCTGGACTTTATTTTTGGCCCTTAGGTTCCATTTTGTTTAGTTGGCCTAAAGGTTGGTTTTGGGCATGGGGCCCACTTTTCATTAAATCGACCTCCGTCAGAATTTTTGTCAATTTCATTGAGTCCGAAATGCCTTTTTAGTTGAATAGCTCATCTCGTTTGTGTTCACAAAACCCCGGACGCATTCCCGGAGGTCCATCATGTGAAAGATGCCTAAGCTTGGCTGCTGCCAGCAGCTGCTTGCTGGTGTGGTGTTAGGGCATCGCTTGGGCCGCGTCTGTGCTAGCGCGCCTGCGCTTGGGCACCGTGCCTGTGTGCCTACCTGCCTTGGCATGCCAGCGCCCCTGCACTGTGCCAACCACATCGGCGCCACTGCGCCTACGCCCGCATGGACGCTGTAGCGCTTGGGCGTGGCATCTTATAAGGCTGGGCTTTCTTCTTCTTTCGACATTCATTTTCCAAAGTTCCCAAAACGTTCCTCCATTTATATCAACCCCAAAACCTCACTATTTCTCTCTTGATCATTCTCAAAGCTTGGAGGCTTGTATATTGTCGATTCATGATCGTTTGTTGGCTTTCAAACGGAAAGTTCCTCTTTAATTTCTGGTTTTCTTCTTTAAATTCTCTCTTTAAATTTTTTGATTCTTGGACTGTTTTGAGCCCTTGTAATGGTGTAAATCCGCTCAATTTTAGAGCATGTCCTCCCAGGAATATTAGAAACACCGTGGTGGTTTTCATTTCTGGCTTCGGGTTGTGGGGCCCACGGGCTTGCTTGTGACCCAAATTTTGACCCAACTATACTTTTAGCATTATGGGTACCGTTGGCTTTATCTTGATGAGTAGTATATTATTTTGATAGTTTGTTCATGATTCGGGGATTCTTAGAGCAGTTCGAGCTTGGACGACACCGTTCTAGTAGCTAGTCACTGGACAACAGGTAGGTTACGGTCTTCCCTACCTTAGACTTTACGTATATAGGCTATAACTACATTAATTAGCATCCTTGGGTTGGTTATTCTAGGTTGGTACCCCAGACCTTGTCCGTCTCTTCTCTTCATTTATTTCTTATGCTGTTTATAGTACTTGATGTAGTATTGTAATATTACCCTTGTGGCCTTTGTATAAGCCTTTGAACTATAGATGGTAGGATATTTAGGAATATCCGCAAGTCCCGGACATCGGGATATTATTTTAGGCTAGATATCTATGTTGTAGAGATGATTGTGCTTGTGCAGGGCTAATAGGTTATTGTGATCCATTGAGCTATTGTTGTTTGCGATCATATCATTCATGCAAAGGTTTTTTCTGCATGTTTTACTACTATTTTGGCTTCGGGCCTACTATAAATGGTTTTTCTAAACTTTGCATGGTCCGAGGGCCCCTTTTTGGTATAAATGATAATAAAAAGGGATTTGGAACTGACTTGATGGATCTTCTTGGAATAAAAGGGATATTATGATGATTTTATCACTGGTTTTCATATTGATACTAGACTCGATTGTGCCATAGCGCTAGACATATTTTTACTATAGTTTTAGACTCAGATATACTTTGGGCACCCTTTTATGAGGGATTTTGAGACTTGATTACTGATTTAGATCCGGATACACTTTGGGCACACTTTATTGGGGTTTTGAGATTACTATTACTGATTTAGACCCGGATAGACTCCGAGCACATACTACAAGATTTTGATCACTAATTTAGACCCGGATACAGTCTGGGCGGTTATACTTTGCGATTTTGCGTTCTTTACTGTATGTGGTCGAAGACCTCCATGGGCCCTGTCGATACGGACCAGGGGCTGCGTGATGACTGTGTCGGAGGAGGGATAGGTGGTGTAGTTGAGGTATAGCGGGTGCTCCCTCCATAGGTCCTACCTACTGGGCCTTTAGGCACTGGGGGTAGGTACATACAGGGTTACTATCACACTGGTTCTATCATATCATATCACATCGTACATATTATTTTCGGATTCCACCCTTGTTTGCTTTCCTTTCTTCTTTCTCTTTTATTGAGGTTACCTACTACCATCCTTCTTAAACTCTCTCTTTATATATTGTTGTTGCAAGGATCCAGGTGCATTCTCCTTTTCCTCACCTGTTTCTGTGATATATATCTTCTGTGGCTAGCATAGCATGCTTGTATTCTTATTGACTTCTATCCGTGCTAGTTTCCGTGTACTTTCTCTGTTGTTGTTGTGATTGCTTCTTTGCTTTCTGCTATTTACTACTTTTATATCTTATATGCACTCAATCAGCCTATGATTCCTACTGGGAACCCGTTGCCTTACAATTGGTACTCATACTACACATCTGCATCTTTATGGTATAGATTCTAGTGTGAGCTTTCACCATTGATCGCGTGTATACTCGTGCAACTTTGGATATTCGAGACTAGGGTGAGCTCTTGACGATCGGGGCATGACCATATCTCATCCTTTGGCATTATTACTATTTAGTTATTTTTAGACAGTTGTATATTCTGTTTTGTTATCTCTAGTACTTTGTATTCTATTAGAAGCTCCTGTACTATCGATACCAGGTATTTGGGTTGGTGTAATTTCCTTATGTATATATTTTGGGTTATTTGCTTTTGCATTGTTCTATTTTATCTCTACTTCCGCTTATTTCTGCTTCTTGTGTGTGTTGGTTTAGGTATAGCCCATTACTAATAGTTTTGGGCTACATGGAATGGTTTGCCTATCGAGGGGTTGTAGGTGCCATCATGACCTGAGAAATCAGGTCATGACAGCTTGGTATCAGAGCTTTAGGTCCACCGGTGTCATTGGTACAAGAGCAAGCGTTTAAGTAGAGTCTCGCGGATCAGTATGATGATGTCTGTATCTTATCTTGGAGAGGCTACATGGCATTATTAGGAAAAGTTCCCTATTCTTGGCTCCTTATCGTGTGTTCCTGGCTCTATTAAATTCTAAAACTTTGTTGTTCCATTCCTTCTCAAATTCCTAGGACAAGTACGACAGCGGGTGACAACGAGGCTTCTGTGCCTATTGCTTCAGTGTTTTCTCTAGCACCAGGATTTCAGAGTGAGAGCTTACCACATCAGTTAGGGGGTTTGGGGCTAACCCTGCCTCTGGTAGGATTTCTTGCTACACCAGTTATTCAGGATATTGTGGCTAGGACTCCGAGTTTTCCAGAGGGTGTATCAATACCCTAGGTAAGGGTCGTACCCAGTTCTTCAAGCGGTGCTTCAGCTAGATTTGAGGTTCTAGGTCTTCAGCAGGGTTGTATGTCAGTATTGGAGTATGAGTAAAAGTTTCACTAGGTGATTAGTGTTTTATGGAAAAATGACTTATGTTGTTTGAAAATCATTTCGAAAATCTAGTTTAAGTTTCCAAAACGTTTTCAATTAAAGCAAGAGTCGCCACTTAATTTTTATAAAGAAATTAAGAAAACTTAAAGAATTTCAAAGACTTAAAAACATAAATAAATCTTAAAATAAGAGAAAATGGGTAAGGGTTCAAGTAACGTCTTAAGAAGGGTTTTAAGGCACTTAAGAACGTTCGTTTAAAATGGTTGACCAAAGAACCAATTTTGACTAACTAAAAAAAATGATTAATTTGAAAGAGTTTGAAATAATGAAAATAGTGATTTAGACAAAATGCTATTAATCCATCCAAGGCAAAATAAATTATTTTAATTAAAGAAAATTCATTCTTTATGAAAAAATATTCAAATTTGAGAAAGTTTATTTTAAAGCAACTATAGTTTCAAGCAAAAGTTATTCAAATCAAGAGTCTCTTTTTGAACCAAGAAGAATTTATTTTATTAATAATTAGAGAAAAGCAATTTTTTTTCGAGGAAAAGATTTTGGAGAGATGGTAATTTTACTCTACAAATAAAAATTGTTAAGAAAATATAAACTTGAATAAATAAGAAAAAGGTTAAGGAATTATTTCCACTAATTTTTATGAAAAGTCGATGTGTAGAAAAGACGAGTTTAAGAAAGTTCTTTTATATCAAGGAGAATTTATTTTTTATCCGAAGAAAACTTTATTAAGCCATGGATGAATAATAGTCATTTTTATTTGAAAAATCCATTTTTAGGCAAGTGAACACGAATTCTAACACTTTCTCATTTTTTAACCGAACTTAAATTAAATGACGAGATTTGGAAGAAACAAATTTACAAAAATAATGGAACCAAGATAAAACTAAAAATGGTACGTTTTTAAGGGATCTATTTAAGTTAATTAAGAGAGTTAGTTACAATCAATTACAAATAATCCGAACTAAGCAAATAAATAAGAAGAGGGTAGAGAAATTGCAGGAAATTACATGGAGTGTCCTCAAAAGTGTGTGGTCTTCAATTTATGTCCCTCATAAGAAAAGTCTTTAAAAAATACCCTTCCTTCCTTTTTATGTATAGAACATATACATTTTTGCCCCTCTGCACCATAACTCTCCATATTCATTTGTCTCTCAACTTTTAATTTTCATTTTTCTTTTTTCTTTTTTCTTTTATCTTTTTAATTTTTTTCTTTTTTCTTTTTTTTTTCTTTTTTCTCAATTTTTTTTAATTCTCGTTTTCTTTTTTCTCAACCTTATTTTTTTTTTCTTTTTTTTTTTCTCTTAACTTTTTTTTTGTTCTTTTTTTCTCTCAACCTTTATTTTTTTTCTTTTTTTTTCTTTTTTCTCAACTTTTATTTTTTTTTCTCTTTTTTATTTTTTTCTCAACTTTTATTTTTTTTATCTTTATTTTTTCCTTTTCTCTTTTTTTCTTCTCTTTTTTTCTTTTTTCTTAACCTTTAATTTTTTTTTGCTAATGAACAAAAAGTTGGATAATCCGCAAAGAAGATCTTTCTTTGAAATCGAAGTAAACTTAAGAGCGTGCTTTGTTGTTTGAAAGTCCTTTGGAACAAGTCTTGCCTCTAAGACAAATGTTATAGAACATCTCATAAATCAAGACACAATGAAGTAGTGTCAAGCCTTGCTCGTGGGGCATAACTTGTTGTTTGAAAAATTCTTGAGCTAAGTCTTACCTCTAAGGCAAGAGTTATAGAGCATCTCATAAATTAAGACACAATGAAGTAGTGTTAACTCTTGCCCATTGGGCATAACTTATTTTTTGGGAGGCCCTTGGGCTAAGTCTTGCCTCTAAGGCAAACGTTATAGAGCATCTCATGATCAACACATAATGTGCTAGTGTCAACTCTTGCCAATGAGGCGTAACTTGTAAGTCTTTGAGCTAAGTTTTGCCTCTAAGGCAAGAGTTATAGAGCATCGCATAAATCAAGAGACAATGTGGTAATGTCAACTCTTGCCCATTGGGCGTAATTTGTTATTTGGAAGTCCTTGAGCTAAGTCTTGGCTCTTAAGCAAGCGTTATATAGCATCCCATAAATCAAGCACAATATGATAGTGTCAACTCTTGCCCATGGGGCGTAACTTGTTGTTTGAAAGTCCTTGAGCTAAGTCTTGTCTGTAAGGCAAGAGTTATAGAATGTCTCATAAATCAAGACACAATGAGGTAGTGTTAAGTCTTGCTCGTGGGGCATAACTTGTTGTTTGAAAATCCTTGAGCTAAGTCTTGCCTCTAAAGCAAGAGTTATAGAGTATAGACATAATGAAGTAGTGTGAACTCTTGCCAATGGAGCGTAACTTGTATTTTTTGAGAGGTCCTTGGGCTAAGTCTTGCCTCTGAGGCAAGTGTTATAAAACATCTCATAAATAAAGACACATTATACTAGTGTCAAGTTCTGCTCATGGGCGTAATTTGTTGTTTGAAAGTCTTTGGGCTAAGTCTTGCCTCTAAAGCAAGAGTTATAGAACATCTCATAAAAAAAATAAAGGTCAAAAAAATTGATTAAAAAAAAGAGAAAATAAAAAATAAAAAAATAGAAGTTGAGAGAAAAAAAGAAAAAAACGAAGAAAAAAAAGACAACAAAAGTTAAAGGTTGAGAAAAATAAAAAAAATAAAAAATAAAAGGAGAAACAAAATAGAATTGAGAGGAGAAAAGAAAAAAAAAGATTAAGAAAAAAGAAAAAACGTAGAAGAAAGAATAAAACAAAAAATAAAAGAAAAATAAAGGTTGAGAAAAAAAGAAAAAATAGAAATAAAAAAAAGAAAAAAGAAAAAATAGAAATAAAAAAAGAAAAGAAAAAAGAGAAAAAGAAATATATATAAAGGTTGAGAAACAAATGAGCATTGAGAGTTATTTAAAAATATTTTAGGTGTAGAGGGGCAAAAAGGTAGTTGCTCTATACATAAAAACATGGAAGACTATTTTTGTAAGACCATTTTTATTGGGGACAAAAATGCAAAGTCACTTCCTAAAGGGCATTTGTGTAGTTGTCCCTTTGCTAACTGCTATTGTTTTAAAGCCTCTGATAAAAAATGTAAATCTACTTCATCACTTTTCTATTTCTAAAGGTTCAAGTGACGACAAGTCCATGCTTCTGCATGATTCCACCTTATCTTCTCTCATTAGTCATTATCCACTTGTTGACAAAATACTCATCAAAATTTTCATTTTCAACCATTTTATGTGGCACTATGTTCTTATGCAACTTCCTATATTTGCAATAATCTAACTTTCGACTTTCCATCATACCCCTAATGGCACGCTTTTATATCTACGGAGAACTCATTGCATGGTCAAAACCACATGTTCCAAAAGATCTCCGTCTTAATCAAATGCCGCCACATGAATTGAAAGGGAGGGTGAATTTCTGGACCAAAATATAAATGCTAACAAAGAATGTCAGTGCCTCGGTTGACGGAAAGTTTTTTATTCTCTAACGGATTTATACCAACAGCATGAAGAGATATTTAATGTGATATCAATTGAAATTTGGATCCTGACATCTCTACTGGGTTTTTAAATGAAGGCGTCTAAAGCTTCAAATTAAACACACCTTGGAAAGATATAAACTACAGTATAAAGCCATGTAATTTAGACAGACTAAAGAAGATAAGGAAGAAAATAGGGCACATAGACAATAAATGTTTTAGGTATAAACAAATTCTATACAATGAGCTCATCTTCAAGATAATTGTACTCAAATGTGAACTCCTGCTTGATCCTCTGGCACCTGAGCAACAGTACAAAGATGATCTCAAAGTCATCAAATCAGTTGAAACCACTCACGTATGCATTTTCAATAAATAGAGGAATATCAAGTAAACCAAATCACTTAGTTATTCTGCTGATCTCTTTTTCATCTTTTTTCCTTCATCAAGGTGCAAGTAGGCTTGGGGGGGGGGGGGGGGGATTTAGTCTTCAAACCACACGGCATTCGAAGATTACATATCTTAAAAGGGACATTAGCAGGGCAAGGAAGGTACACTTGCGCTGAGAGATGCATATAGCATTGATCTCCAGGAATATATGGACATTTTTTTTTTGGGACAAGGATATTATCTCCGTCTGGCCTTATCCTTTTTTACTCCTCAAAAGATTAATCAAAAAGCAAAATATTAGATTCACGCGTCCTTTTCTCCCCTTCCCTTCAATCCAAAAGATTTTAAAGCAGCTCGGCAACAAACAACAGGAAAAACAACTAATGAGGCATGATAAAGAAACAGGAGATATATTTGAGAAAAAGGAAAAGGATTGTGAGAACTAAAGACTCGGAAAAATATTATTACACTGAGCCCTATTTAAACACACTACATTACAATCCTTTTCCAGGTAGGAGACTACACAAATCCTATTTCTATTCTTATTCTAACACTCCCCTCAAAATTGTGCATATAAGCTGTTTGTACCGAGTTGTTACAGATATAACTAATAAAAGGACTAGTGAGACACTTGGTGAAAATATCTGCAAGCTGATCACTGACTTCATAAATTTATTAACATCTCACAAGTATTTTTTTCTCTAACAAAGTGACAATCAATTTCAATGTGCTTAGTCCTCTTGTGAAATACAAGATTTGACGCAATATGAAGAGTCACTTGATTATCACACACAAGTTCCATCCGATTGATTTCTCCAAATTTAAATTCTCTGAGTAACCGTTTGATCCAAACTAGCTAACAAGTGACACGACCATTGCTCGATGTTCTGCTTCTACACTACATCGAGCAACCACATTCTATTTGTTACTCTTCCAGGACACCAAATTACCTCCTACAAAAACACAATATCTAGATATAGAACGTCTATCAGAAGGTAATCCTACCCGATCAACATTTGTATATAACGATCTGCTTATGGCCTCGATCCTCGAAAAGTAGTCCTTTGGCTGGAGCTGACTTTATATAATATATCGTAGAATGTGGACAACTGCATCACAATGACTATCACAAGGAGAATCCATAAACTGACTTACAACACTCACACGAAAAGAAATATCAAGTTTAGTCATTGTGAGATAATTCAACTTACCAACCAGCCGCCTATATCTTCCAAGATCACTATGTGGCTCCCCTATCTTGGCCGGACTTAAGCATTTGGAGCCACATGAGTGTCAATAAGTTTACATCCCATCATTCTTGTCTCCTCAAGAATGTCTAGAACATACTTTTGTTGTCAAATAACAACACCTGATCTGAACTGAGCAACCTGAATACCTAGAAATACTTCAGTCTGCCGAGCTTTTTGGTTTTGGAAATGCTGAAAAAGATATTGTTTTAACTTAGAGATATTGTCCGAATCATTGTTGGTGATAACGATATTGTCAACATTAACCACCAAATAAATACACAAATTTTGAGCAAAATGCCGATAAATGACAGAGTGATCAACTTCGTAGCGAGTCATGTCAAACTCCTGAATTATTGTGTTAAAATTCCCAACCAAGCTTGAGGAGACTGTTTCGGACCATAGAGTGACTGACGAAATCGACACACCATGCTACTAGATTCCCCCGAGCAACAAAATCAAGTAATTGTTCCCTGTAAACTTCCTCCTCAAGGTCACCATAGAGAAGCATTTTTACTATCCAATTGATAAGGAGGCCAATGGCCAACAGTAGCCATGGATAGAAAAAGATGGACAAATGTTATTTTAGCCACGGGAGAGAAAGTATCACTGTAATCAAGCTCAAATATCTGAGTATACCCTTTGGCAACAAGAGGAGCCTTAAGCAAACCAACTTTGATCAACCAAACCAACTTTGACTGTATAAACCCAACGACAACCAACAGTAGATTTACCTGAAGGAAGAGGAACAAGCTCTCAAGTAGCACTCGCATGTAAAGCAGACATCTCATCAATCGTAGCTTGATGCCATCCTTGATGAGAAAGTGCCTCACTTGTAGACTAGGGATAGAAAAAGAGGACAAAGGCATAATGGGATGATGACAGGCGGTGATAACTTAAAAAAGTATAAGGGGGGTTAGTATTACGAGTGGATCGTATGCCTTTTCAAAGTGCAATCGACTGACTAGGAGGAGACAAGTCCGCAGTAGATGCAGGGTCTAGCACAGGACATGAATTATTAGGGCATGATGTTGGACGCAGACGACGATAACAAGTCAGGAGTGGTAGCACAATGGCAGGAGATGTGGGAGTAATCGTAGATTCCTCAAAAATCGGTAGATGTAAGACCTCAGAGATATCAAGAAAATCAGAAGATATAAAGGTTAAGACTCAAAAATGTGACATCGACTGACATAAGGGACAGAGAAAGATTAGGTGAGTAGCAACGATACCCCTTTTAAACTCGAGAATAACAAAGAAAGACACATTTGGGGCTAATTTATCTTCCCCAAGAAGTTATGAACAAAACATGTGCTCTCAAAGAGTCGAGAAGGGTTATCTGATTTTGAATGGAAGATGAGAGCATCCGATTAATTAAATAGCAAGACGTGAGAACTTAATCATGCAAAAACACAACGGAACATGGGATTGAATTAGAAGAGTGTGAGCAGTCTCAATGTGGTGCCTATTATTCCTCTCTGCTACCCCTATTCTGATGAATAATTCCTTGGTCAATCATAAATTGTTGAAAGAGGGGTATTCTAAGCAATTATCACTATGAAAAGTATGAATAGAAACATCAAATTGATTTTGTATTTCAGCACAAGAGCTCTTGAATATAGAAAACAACTCAGAATGATCCTAAGGTTGAACTAATGCTACTGGGACCCCCGCATAACATAATGAACTAGTGAAAAAATAGATTCTACACAACTCTCAGCAATATGTGAAAAGGTAGTGCGGGTGTGTTTTCCAAGTTGACACAACTCATAATCTAATATGGACAGACTTAGACAAACTAGGCATTATCTTTTGTAGCTTGAATAAACCCAAATGTCCTAAGCATTTGTGAATTAAGTCTAGAGGATAAAACGGAGGAATTCGAAGAGGTAAGGTAGTAGAGGCCTTGTGATTCAAGTCCTATGCCAGTCGTCTATCTCGTACTATGATCTAGGGGTGCGCATCGATCGGTTTGATTCGGTTTATCGGTTTTCGATTTGTAAACATGCAAAACCGATAACCAAATCAATAAGATATTCATTATCGATTTTCAGTAAATTGGTTTTTGGTCCTTAACGGTTTGATTTTCGGAAATGCTCCTATAATTTTTTTTTCTTTCTCTTACTTTCATTTGTTCATATATACACTAGCTTCATGCGTAGAAGTCTACACATATTACAAGCATAAGTAAATTCAAATACGTTATTACTAAAACTAACTTGTTTTCGTTCTGGTTAAATAGCAAACTTGAATGTAGTAGCAATGGTACTAATCTCTCAAAATAAAAACAAGGTCAGTTCATAGTTTACACTGATTGATTGAACCTCACCAAACCAACGACTTTAGAGAGAAAACAACAACACTAAGACAACAACTATAAAATGTAAAAAAGTAATAGGGTATATATTTAAAATCTAAAGCCACCATTATATAATTAGAGTTAAAGCATAATTTTAATATAATCTTATTGGGTTATCGGTTTAACCATTAACTAAAATCTTAAACGGAAAACCCAACTGATAGCCTAGTACAGGAAATTTTACAAAATCGTTTAAAAATCGTTAATCCAATTACCCGATACCGATAAACCAATAACATTTTTATCAGTTCGGTATATCGGTTAAACCAGTTTTTGTACACCCCCACTATGATCCTACATAACAAAAGAATCATTAAGGAATATATGGCACAGTTTAGGACACAAGTCAAATGACTAAAATACGCAAGATTAAAAGGACAATCAGGACCAAAAATAGAGTTAAGAGTGACAGATGATGGGGGTTAGCTTGTCCAACTTCTTTTGTGTTTGTTTGGATCCCATTGGCTAGAGTAACAGCGGGAAGAGACTAGGAACAAACAATATTTGACAAAAGTGATTTATCACCAGAAATATGATCGGAAGCATCGAAGTCCATGACCCAAAGTCCAAGGGTATTAGACTATGAAAAAAGAGCAAAGGAATTATTACCAGCCATAGAAGTATCATGCTGAGCAATTGAGGCAACTAGTAGAGATGTCTGCTTACTTGCTTGATACGAAGGAACTCATTATATTCCGCTTCAGACAAATATACCAGTTGATTGCTTGTAGTTAGGGGTGTTCATGGTTCAGTTTGGGTCGATTTTAGGGTAAAACCAAAACCAAATCAATATTAGTCGGGTTTTTAATTATTAAAACCAAACCATAAATAATTCATATCCATCGGTTTGGTTCGATTTTTAAGAAACATAATTATATTTCTCTTATTTTTTTCCTACAATTAGATAAGAATATTCCATCTTATAATTCGTTATTAACCTTTTATCGTGGTGGCTATAATTTTCTTGGATTATGAAAAAAAAATCTTAATAACTATAAGCTTTATCAAGTGAATAATGTTGATAAGAAATTCAAAATATATATAGGTAAATCGCATAGTTGTTTCTTTGAATAAATGAGTTTGGATTCATGACTTTCTTTTAATAAATGAACTTAAGTCTAAAGTTCATTAGCCTATTAGAAATAAAATTTTCATAATAAGTATACAAAGTATTTAAATTATTCATAAAAAATAACGGGAAAATGACACTTTTAGTCCCTAGGTTATCGCGTTATTCCAGTTTTGGTCCTTGTGATATTCGACTAAACACGTTTGAGTTTTGACCTTCAATTAAATAATGTATGCTATTTTGATCCGATATCTGACAAATCTAATTAAATTAAACAAAATGATAATTGCTAGTAAGGACACTTTGGACATTTAAAAAATTATGTTTTTTGCAATATACAATTATCGGAAAAAACACTACTTCTGCATACCCTAATTATGTACATATTTTAGGCGCCCATAGAAGTCCTCGATAATCCTTGTTCAATTACAGCGATGGAATTGCGTTCTAAAAGTGGATTACGCTTCACCATATTATGAAATTGTGTTCTAAAAGTTAATTACGCTTCACCACATTGCATTTAAAGTTATCATTCCGTTTAATTTGGTTAGATCCGTTAGTCATCGGATCAAAATAGCACGCAATGTTAAATTAAAAGTCAAAAGTGCTTGGCCGAATATCAGAAGGACCAAAACAGTAATAACGCGATAACTCAGGGATTAAAAACGTCATTCTCTCAAAAATAATATATTATATATATATATAATTATAAAATTTGTGCATATAACTTATCAGTTTGTTTCGGTTTCTTATTTGGTTTGTATTTAAAACCAAACCAAATCAAATATTATCGGTTTTCTAGTACTTAAATCCAACCCAAACCAAAACCAAATAAAAATCGATTTATTTAATCGGTTTGATTCGGTTTTCAGTTTAGATCGATTTTTAACCAAATTGTGAACACCCCTACCTGTAGTGTTAGACTGAGCAACATGAGCGTTCTTGGGTGGTCGATTATGCAGAAAATAGCATACTTCACGAGTGCGTCCAAGCATATTACAATAACATCACTTAGGTCGAGATCTTCCAAAATGACCTCGTCGACTCTCCATAGATTGTGATCCTCTCACTAAGTATTCTGAAGATATTGTAAGATTTGAATTTTCAACTCCAATGCTTTTGGAGCCAAAACTATCAAACCCGAAAAACATAATCACAAAATACAATGGAGAAGGCTGCCAAAAAGTGCAAAAGAAGATCTGAAAATATTCTTGAAAGTTGCCTGAAATCTGACTAACTGATCTGAATCTGACAACAAAACAGAAAAATTTGAGAAATATGACCGATCTATAAATCTGATTGTTGAAACTATTAAAAATTGGCTGGGCTTAGGTCGGAATCACCAAGCAAGTACAAAGAACCAAAAATCAGAGACTGAAGTCGCCGGAAAAGCAGGTGATTGGAAATATAGAAAAATATGGATGGGGTCGAAATCACTGGATGATCACCGTAGAAGAAGAATCCGACTTGAGAACACATTGGAAAACACAGATATCTCCGGAACAGTCACCGAAATCTGTAAAAAATCGTCCGAATGTGGTGGGATCTGGATGGGTACCCCCTCTGAATCAGATAAGGAACACCACTGGATAAGAAAAATTATCGAAAGTTGGCCGGAGTACCTCGCGCCGGCACGTGAACTCACGCATCCGCCGGAACTCTAGTGTTTGCCAGCGTGAGGTGTCTGGTGTCTGCTGCCGGAAAACTAGACCAGAGTTTGATCGCCGGACTGGCTGAATCCAATGGTAGAGTTGGTTTTTGCACAACACTCACCGAAAGAGGGCTGACGCAAATCAGCTCTGTCTGATACCCATGTGAGAAATAAAGACTCGGAAAACATTATTAAGATGCATTGACTACATTATTACACTAAGCCCTATTTATAGACACTAAATTACAATCCTTTTCCATGTAGGAAACTAAATACAATCCTATGCTTATTCTAAGAAGGATAAAAGAAGCAATCATTTCTAGAAGAGTTGATGGATGCGAGTGATAGGAGCAGAAAAGAATAATGGTTAACCAAAAAGGAGACTATAAGCCTTAATAAAGCTCCATGAATCAGGAATGTCTTTACAATGGGAGTTCCAAAAAATGACCTTATTATACAGATATAGCCTTGTTTTAGAATGGTGTCCCCAAAGTAAAAGAGAAGAAAGTATCAAAGATGCAAGAAACCACACACCAGAAACTTATAAAAACTTCCCGGTTAAAAGATCTGGATTGTTTGCCACTAAGAAGAGAGAGGACCCAAATATATGGAAAAAAACGTGTAGAAGAAGAAATGAAGATCAACTATTAGGCGGGGAACTAAGCATCAGGCTTGAGAAAGAGATGGAATAGAAAAGCACTCTTAAGTCTAAGACGGCAAAATGTATCCATGCTTGAAAGTCTCCTAAGTTCATTTTATTTCAATCTATTCCCTTTCAAGAATCAAACGAGCAAAAGACGGTCTGTTCTATTAATTTAAGCTTCCTTCCCTCCATTTCTTTTCCTTAAGTAAATCAAACGGATAATTTAACACATCTTACATCCGTCAATACAACCAAACCAAATATAGACACTAGCATGGGCTTGTTATTTTTAATTCCCATAAAAGTGTCATTTGAATATCAAAACAGAAGCATTTTGGAATACAGTAATCAAATCGAAGAAAGTATTATATAGCAGCGTACCATCCATGTTGTTCATCATTGGCGATGTGGAAATCAAAGTAGACATATGTTCCCTGCTCAAAGTCATCAGTGGCAACAGTTGGCTCCTCATGCCGCTGAAACCATGTGTTATACTTTCTGTGATACCTCCAAGACTGTTTCTTCAACTCCTTAGCAGCCAGATACTGCTGATAAGTATTCTGCAGAGTGCAATAAAAGAACAAGATAAATATGATCTCTAAGATTGAAAAAGGCCATCAAAACCAACGGCAATTACAGTTGCACCTGTTGGTAGTAAAATGCAAAGAACAGAGTGTCAGTTCCATAGTTATCAGCTCCAAGTCTTTCCCAGAAGGCAGGATTATTGACAATGGGAGCCTGTACTTGGGGATAGCTTGGAGGGGTAACTGCAGGGTGCCTCTGTAGCAACGGCAACAGATAAGTTCATATTAATTTATTTTTCAAGTAACATAGTGGATGAAGTATTGAAGCTTACCGGTGTATAGCTCTTTGCACGTTCAGAATCTTTGGGTTGAGGAAGTTTGTAAAAGGCAGATTCAAGCATCTGCAAGTTGTATAATTGGTCATGCATTCCAGAATTTGCAGTGGATGCACTCAGGTTATCACCAATTGCTCCAAGGTCAGCAACACTCCTTCGACCAATAACCCCAAGACTTCCAGATGGCTGACTGGATTGCAAAGGTTGCCCAGGAGATAGATCTGTATCCCTTGGCCTAGGGGATGCTTCAGCAACAGAGCCAGTGACTCCTCCCTGCATCTAAGAATCTTTTACAAGTGACTAACAGACTACTAATTTGGCCTACAGAAAGAAGAAGAAAAGTAAAAAAATAAACAAGACAGAAATCGATGCATCAATGTAATTTAAATAAAGATTAGTTCAGTCGGTGCTCTTTAAAACAACCTCATTAGCATCAAATAGACATACTTCATCTTAGCAATCCTAATTGCTTATAAATCTAAAAGTCATTAACCATATTCTTTACCATACCCACATTGCTTGTCTAATCTCAAGCCAAACGCATTGAGGAGAAAAAGGAGAGAGAGATTTAATTAGAGAGAGCGAGATCAGGATGCTCAACTTCCTATCAATCACTTGAACTCCCTACTCTAAATCCTCAAATCATATTCCTCCTTTCTTTCCCTCGTCCACCCTGAGGAAAGAAGCTTATCTGTTAGGGAACACTCAACCACCTAAATCATACTTTCGGCTTCTAACAATGACTTTTGCACCATGAAATATCCCTTCACAACCATCCAATTAAAAGATGATGGACCCATGGAGCCAAACCAGTTCTACTAACTCATTTAGTGCTAAACTATTTTTGCCTATTCATTCCAAACATACCACTTCCAGAACTTCAAATTTTACTCAAGTTGTTCAGTCAAACTTGAGTAGTAGCCAATTAATATATTAGACAACCACATGCTCTCATGGAACTTGAATAATAGGCCTCTAAGATATGTTACTGTGAATCACTATAACAAATAATTTGAAGCGACATTAAAAATACAATAAGTTAGGAATTAACATGTCACAACAACAACAACAACATACCCAGTGTCAGGAATTAACATGTCATCAACTAAAATTAAATATCCATCTTCCACTCTATCAACAATCATAAAGTTAATCAATTTAATATTGGAAGCCAGATCAGTTAAGGACATTCAACTCACTGGGGTATCTAATCCATATGAAGCCTTCATATCATCCTCATTCAAAATATTTTTCCCAAGCCCAGTGTTTGCAGAAGAATCTGCAGAAGAATCTTCAGGCAAAATCTGTTGTTGCTGCAACTCGTCAGCTTTTGAGTGGCCCGCATCTGCGACCATTATATTTATAAAAAAAATTAAGCATTCATGTAATCAAAGAGTGTTATACAACTATCTTTTGCTTCAAATGCTACAGAAGATGCAACTTTTCTTTAATTCTTTTTCAGTTGTCATTAGGTACAGAGGACCACTATTACAAGTCGAGCTATTCCTCTGATTAGTAACCTCACTCCAACTACAATTGTCAAGAAGATAGATCACTTCGATCATCTCCTTCCCCCGTGCAGTCCAACTGTGAATCAGTCGATTGATGATGTAGAAAATATAGTCTGCCTCTCCTAATTCATCCAAACTTAACAATGATTCTATTCTCCTAATTGGCAAAGCAAAAAATTGGACAAGGGTGAAAATCTAATAGTTAAAGACAAAAGAAGAGGAGCCTGAGAAAAAAAATTATGATCTTAGTTCATTAAGCCATCACAAGCAACTAACATTATCTTATTTTAAAAAACCATTACAAGTAACTAGCAAATGCAAACCCTAGCATCCCCATCTTCCCAGAGGCAACAAATATCTTCCTAGAGACAAACCCAAGTAACTAACATTATCTTATTTTAAAAAATCCCATCACAAGTAACTAGCAAATGCAAACCCTAGCATTCCCATCTTCTCGGAGACAAAAAATATCTTCCTAGAGACCAGCCTGCCCATATCCTTTCTCCTACCCAACTTCCCCAGCTCAACCACCCCCTCTCCTCCCACCCCGAAACAACAGAAAAACATCGGATTGGGATTTAAGAATCACACGAGCAAAAAGGAAAAGAAAATAAGCAAATCAATCATCTCAATGCAAGTGCTGGTGGCATTGTCACCCAATAGGTAATGATGGAGGTGACAATGTTATCTAATCCATTACACACCGTGCAAGTTGCTTTGATGATATGAAGATCAACTGGTGTTTATCTTATGAACTTCAAGACTCGATCCAAATAGCAGGTGGGAAATTGAATTAACTAGTGTTTATCTAATGAACCTGAAATTTGATCTGTATGAAAGGTGGAGTATACCTAAATACTGCTGTTATGGGATTTACTCAAAAGAATTCAAAGCATCTTGATTCATCTTACTAGTTCCAAACTCTACTCAGTTATCACATCTATTATTTGTCAACAAAATGCCTAGTTCTTGGAATTATACAGCAAATGGGATGAATGGATAATATCAGTGCGGTTAGCAAGAGGACGAGTGGACTGCAAATGGAGATGTATCAAGAGGGAAACTCTAGCTAGAGCATTATCTCTAATGCCTAACTCCCAAATGAATTTTTACAGAATTCTCATAATTCCATTCACAGTTAAAATATCAGGTACCACCACATACCTAAATATGTAAAAGGAACTAAAAGGGAAGAAAAGGAGACATGATTTCCTGAAATCAACGGCTCACATAAGTTTTATTGTTAAGACCAACAAATATTGGAGGTTGGGGAGGAAACCTTTGCTTTCAAGTACTATTGTTAAGGTCTGCATGATTGTTGAAGTCGGCATCTCATGCAGATATGTATCATTCTGTCACCTCTCATGTACACACACTTGGGTTGAGGACATATATACCTAAAAACTAATAATTTATCCATACTTGAAACAAGGTCGTGACACCCTAAATAATTGCTCATGAAATATGTCCTTTCAATAAAGATTAAATCATTAAACCCAAAAATTGTCCTCAAGCTCCTATTACTACCTGTGATTGGGCTAAATTGATGTTCCCACTACACTCCATATCCCAAAACTTTTAACCCTTCTCGCCTATCTTAAGAAAATTGACTTTGGTCCTAACTCAACCGCAATAGACTTTGGGCATAACTCAACCCCAACGCTAGCACATGAAGTGAAGATTGTCCAAGACCTATTAGAAGAGAACCCCCCAAAGCCAACCTCACCAGACTGTTGGCATTGCTAAATGCTCCGCCACAGAAAGCTTTCCCGAATATGACAGGTGCGGAAGTGGCTAAAGAAAGAAAGTAAGTTGTTGGACAACAGTATAAACGAGGGTATTTAGTATTTTGGGAATTGACAATATTGAAAGAAAGGGTAAAAGGTAGGAATAAACCTTTTTTAGGTGTTGCTCTACTAAAGTAATCAACCTAACCATCAATTCCCGTTCTTATGGACTTTATTTTTCTGGACATGTAAGACATCCAAGCAAATCCTTTGGAATGTCCATTAAAGGTGATCCGGGGAGAGGATCTCCGACATTCACCATCAAAAAGAGGGGCATTAAAAGGGGCACTAAAAACATGCGGCTATAGGATGATAACTTTTCACTCCGGAAGGTAGGTTCCATACCAACAAAACCTCCTATCTCAAAATCTACTCCTCTCACACCAACTAAAACAGAACTAAGTCACCAGATAGAGTTGCATAAAAACCTAATATAACAAAATGGAGTGGAAACCCCGCAATACGAGAGAAAAAACCTTATGTCGAAGAAGAAAACGAACATCGAGTTAGGTAGGATGTAGATCGAGCACCATCGAACGATCATTTCGATGTCTTGTTATCATGAAAATTCGTCATCAAGATGGATCGTCCTTACGCAGTCAACGTAGTCATACTAATGCTAGAAGTGATCTTCCAAAAGGAGTACAGTGCGATAACAAATGATTTGTGATAAAAAAAAGTATTTATTTTTTGAAAAGGTAACTTGTATATATATCCAAAAAAAACAAACCTGCCACAAGAAGTTACATGTCCCCATAGTTACAGAAGAGTATCAAGAAGATCTTCAAATAACAAAAACTTGTATTGATCCTGAGACGTCCACAAATGATTCTAGATCTTCCATATACTCATGTTTACACCAAAAATAAAATAAAACAAGACAGTTCATCTTCATTTCCTGAGTAGAATTGCGCTTATCTTCAAAAAGTCTAAGGTTCCTTTTCCTCCACACTGTCCACCAAATGCAAGCTAGTATAATTCTCCATCTATCCCGGAGAGGCTACCATAGCTATTCAAAATCTCTAGAACTTGTACAATTCTCCCTGTCATAATCCAAGTGCGTCCTTTCACATTGATGAACATTCTCCATACCTGACTAGTAATCCTACCCTGTATCTTGGTGATGACTATCTCTGCCTCTTCTCCACACAAATAGCACCTTGGAAGTAAATGGAAACCCTTTTTCATGAGGTTTTCCTGAGTCAGAACTGTTTGCTTAGCTAGTGGCCAGATAAAACATGACACTTTGTGAGGGATCTTTACTTTCCATATCAATTTCCAGGTTCGTCAATAGGATTGCTGAAAATATTAAAAACCTTATAGGCCTCCTTTAAAGAAAACTTTCCTTGATTGTGATTCTACCAGATTAGGACGTCTTCAGCATCATATGGTCCTTTAAATTGCTCCAAGGTCTTATAGAAATCTGCTAATCTCTGAATCTCCCCGTCATTTAGAAGTCCTCTAAAATTCAAACTTTCCATCGGAGGTGGTCTTGATCCGGCTAATGAGCAACTGCTTCGTCTTTACCCACTTAGTGTACTTAGGATTTGAGGACAAATTTCACTTCTGATTTAACCATACCTTGCCACTGTAGCATTTTGCTACTGGTTGAGGATGTATATATATGGAAATAAGAGTTTCAAGGTACCTTGGCTTGTCCAATTATCTTCCCAAAAGAATATCTTCATGCCATTTAATGCCTTTAGACTACAATTCCTATGAGTCTTGGCCATTGATTTCTAATAGCTCTCCACAAACTAACTCCATAAGCATTTGTAACAGGTTTAGTTGTCAAGTTGCTTTCCATTTCATATTTCAAACTTATCACCTCTTTCCATGAGAATTGTTCATTGGAAGCAAATCTCCAAAGCCATTTCAAAGGCTTTGATTATGGGCTTTCCGATTCCTTAAATCCCCTGCCTTTTTACTCCCTATTAAAGCCTCCCATTTAACCAGACGAATATTCTTAGTGTCATTGTTGCCTTGCCAAAAGAAGTTCCATATTAAGGCATCCAGTCTCTCAACAACACTCTTAGGGCTCGTTTGGTACGATGGATAAGGGATAACTAATCCCAGGATTAATTTTAGGATGAGTTTATTCCATGTTTGGTTGGGATAAAATCGCGGGATAACTTATCCCAGGATTAGTTATCCCGGGATTGTAGTGTTATTTTCATCCCATATTGAGGGTGGGATAACAACCATCCCGGGATAACTTGTTCCCCAACAAACGAGCCATTAGGGATACAAACTGTTAACTTTGTCAAAAAAAAAAAAAGATTTTGTACCCACTGGTCTTGGATCCACACCTTGGACTATTTCATTTGGTTATGAAAAGACTTTATCCTAGCGTTAAGGTCTCTATCGAGGAATAGGCTAGCTCTAGCTCTCAATTACCTATCTGGTACTCGAGAAGGTCCTTCAGTTCCTCAGCAACACCTCGAGGTGCATTTAGTTGTGTTACATGAGACGAGGGTTATTCCCCACTCCATGGCATGACATCTTTTGCTCATTCATTCCGCCCACCCAGATAGGACGCCCTTTCTCATTATGGAAGGATCAGTCACCTGGGCAAACAACCCTCCTCCAAAAAAAGTTCTTAGTTGGAATGTGCGGGGTCTCAACGAGGCAGAGAAAAGAACAACAATCAAGTCTCATATTAGCAAATGGAGGGCATACATAGTTTGCTTACAAGAAACTAAGGTTGAGGAATGGTCACCAAGCTGGATTAATCAATTATGGGGCAACAGATGGGTTGAATGGGTTGAGCTGAAATCCAATGGCAGAACTGGTGGCATTCTAATACTTTGAGATAAAAGAAAATGGACAGTCATTGATATTCATAGGGGCAGTTACACCATTTCATGTTTGATGGAGAGTACACAATAGGAGTTTAGATGGGGTTTCACGGGTGTCTAGGGACCTCACAACAATTCCAGAAAGATAGCTATTGTGGCATGAACTTGTGCTGTAAGGGGTTTATGGAATGATCAATGGGTAGTCGGGGGAGACTTTAACGTTTGCAGATGCGAGAGTGAAAAATATAACTGTACCAGAAGATCCAGCGGAATGAACAACTTCAGTGAATTCATTCTTGATCGGGGAATTGTTGATTTACCTTTACTAGGGGCAAACTTCACGTGCTTCAAGGATGAAGACTCTCTGCAAGCCTCTAGAATAGACAAGTTGCTAATCTCCCCGGGTTGGAATGATACTTTCAATGCCATAAAACAGTTAGCCATGCCTAGAGTTCTATCAGATCACAGACCTCTGCTTCTGGAAAGTGGTGATTGGGATACTAATTCTTCCTATTTCAAGTTTGAAAATATGTGGCTAAAAACAGAAGGTTTCACTGAAATGGTCATAGGATGGTGGCGAAACTACAACATTGGTGGTAGTCCAGACTTCGTCCTATCTCGGAAGCTCAAAAATCTGAAAAAGGACATTACTAGCTGGAACAAGGAGACCTTTGGGAGACTAGAAACTCAAAAGGGAAGTGTTGGAGAAATAACAATCCTTGAGCAAGCTACTGAAGGCAGGCTTATGTCACAAGGGAGAAGGACTGAAGGAGAGAACGCTTCATCTAAAGCTAAAACTGAAAGAATTAGCAAAGATTGAAGAGGTGTCCTGGAGGCAAAAATCTAGATGTTTGTGGCTTAAGGAAAGAGATAGAAACACCTAAGTTTTTTCAAAGAGTAGCCAACTCTCACAGGAGGAGCAACCAAATTGACAAATTGATGATTGATGGAGAGATCTGTGAAGACAAGGGAGAAATAAAAAATGAAATCTTGAGATTTTGTGAAGCACTGTACCGGGAGGATAAACATCGGAGGCCTAAAGCAAGCTCTGAAAATCTAGACAACATCACTCAGGAAGAGAAAAACTGGCTAGAAAGAAACTTTGAAGAAGAAGAAGAGGTAAAAAGCAGCCATCAACTCTTGTGCTCCAGACAAGAGTCCCTATGGATACACAATGGCCTTCTATCAAAGTGCATGGGATTTCATCAAGGATGATATTATGGGAGCTCTCAACCACTTTCATCAGCATTGCCACATGGTCAAATCCAACAATGCCTCATGCATAGGTCTTATACCAAAAAGAAAGGGAGCATTGCACCTTAGAGACTTCAGACCCATAAGTCCCATAGGAAGTGTCTATAAGATCCTGGCCACAATTTTAGCTAAGAGGCTCCAAACGGTAATCTGGAAACTAGTGTCAGGGGAGCAAAATGCCTTCCTTAAAAACAGGCAGATCATTGATGCTTCTTTAATTGCAAATTAAATGCTAGATGGCAGACAAAAATCAGGAGTTCCTGGGATTTTATGCAAGCTACATGTGGAGAAAGCTTTTGATAAAGTAAGTTGGCACCATCGGCTAGATATGCTGAACCAAATGGGTTTTGGTGAGAGATGGATCAAATACAGTCTCTCTACTGTAAAATACTCATTCTGGTGAACAGGGGACCAGTTGGTTTTTTCTCCTCTCAAAAATGAATAAGACAAGGGGATCCACTTTCGCCTTTCTTATTCATTTTATTCATGGAGGGTTTGACCAAGATGTTGGACAAAGCCAAACCAAATCACTGGATTGAGGGCTTCAAGGTGGAAAATGCCCATACAATTCCATCTCCATCTCCCATTTATTATACGTTGATGATACCCTAATCTTTTGTGGGGCAGAGACTCTCCAAATTCTATATCTCAATCTAACTCTCATGCTATTTGAAGTTGTCTCTGGACTACATATTAACATGATGAAGAGCAAGATCTACCCTGTCAATGAAGCCTCAAATTTGAATGCCTTGGCAGGAATTCTGGGGTGTTATACAGGCTCTTTCCCCTCTACTTATTTGGGTGCAAAATACAAAGCACCTGAGATATGGAATGGAGTGGTGGAGAAGGTGGAGAAGAGGCTGGCAAACTGGAACATGCAATATCTACCTATGGGAGGAAGGTTGACCCTGATCAATAGTGTACCGGACAGCATACCTACCTACATCATGTCCCTCATCCCAATGCCATATGAGGTGAAAGAGCAACGGGATGGTTTGAGAAGGGCATTCCTATGGGAAGGAAACAGTGAAGAGCATAAATTTCATCTTGTGAAGTGGGATAAGGTCATATTGCAAAAGGAACAAGGAGGTCTTGGTATCAGGGACCTTAGCAAACACAACAATAGCCTGCTTCTGAAGTGGTGGTGGAGGTACGGCCAAAAAGACACACCAATGGAAGGAAGTGGTGAGTGCAAAATACGGCAAACTGGATGATTGGTGCACCAAACAGAATACAACCCCTCATGGTGTTGGCCCTTGGAAACATATCAACAATCTCCAGGATGATTTCTTCAAGGAAGTATCCTTTAAGGTTGGAATTGGCTCCAAGGTCAAGTTTTGGAAACACAAGTGGGTGATCAATCAACCCCTCAAAGACTCTCACCACAGAATATTCCTTTTAGCTGTACTAGAAGCAGACTCCTTTGTAGCTGATAACAGGGACGGCAACACATGGGATATCCATCTAAGAAGAAACTTACAAGGTTAGGAGTTGGAGGAACTCATTGGTCTATACAGGTTACTGGCAGATTACTCAATGAGTCCTCAGCTCTGGAAGTTGGTCTGGAATACAAAACTCCCCACCAAAGTTAAAGGTTTCCTTTGGACAGCCCTACATAATGCCATCTTAACCAAGGACAACCTAAGAAAGAAAGGCATTCCAGTGGTGAACACGTGTTCTATGAGCCAAAACAACTTAGAGACTGTAAACCACTTGCTATTGCATTGCCCTGTGGCAGCTGACCTTTGGACTATGATTTTGGCAATTTTTGGAATTAGCTGGACAGACCCCCCCTCAACCTAAAACAAGCAGTTGAAAGTTGGAGTTCATGGAAAGTGGAAAAGACCATCAAGAAGATCTGGCAGATGATCTCAGCTTGCATATTTTAGTTCTTATGGACAAAAGGAACAAAAGATGTTTGGAAGGGACTTCAACTCCCAACTTCTCTCTTAGATCTAAGTGTTTGTTGAATCTTTATAGCTGGAGCAACCTTTCCCCTGTAAATGATATCATCCCCCTTCTAGATTTTATCAGCTCCCTCTCAGTGGCTTAGCAGCCTTGAGCTTTTTGCTTTTGGTTCTCAACTCCCAGCTCTTAATTGTTTTTTGAAGTGTTTGGAGTTATAACCTTTTGATTTGTAATCTTTCTTGCATCTCCTTGATGCCTTTTTAATACAACAACTTATTTTATAAAAAATTAATTGTGGTATGCCCCTTGATCTTTATAAAACGATTACATGGTGATCCCTAGGTTGCAGCGCATCCGGTCGTCAACTCCTCGCTTTGTTAGAGCCATTTCTAGGACCTATTGATGCCTCAACTACATAGGTAGTTATGTACTGTAGTCCCCGCCGCACATTCTGCATTCGGACTCATGTGCCATCTGGAACCAGGGGTGTTCGAAATTGTTGCGTACAATTAGTTAGCCTTGAAGCTGCAAAAGAATTAGACGTCCTCCATGCTACAATTCCATGTGGTCCAAACCCAATCCTGATTTAGGTAAGGAAGTTGGACGACAATAGCTCCTCTGCATCCCAAAGTGTTTTGCCCTCTTAGATGCGCAACACTAAGTAATCCAAGTCAATCTACATAAATGAATGAGGATACATACTTCTTATTTCTTACAACAACAACATACCTGGTATGATCCCACGAGTGGGGTCTGGGGAGGGTAGTGTACGCAGAGCTTACCCCTACCCTTGTGGGGGTATAGAAGTTGTTTCTAATAGACCCTCGGCTAAAGGTACTAAATACAACTCTATGAATGACCAAAATGAAGGTTACTGCATAAATGATAACGATCTCTGGGAAACAGTTAAAAAAGATTGAAATGTGGGAGGATCCATACGAATTCTGCTTTCATTTATCCTGTATGTAGCACTGAGTTACTTATGTTATGGTCTTCAGCAGGAAGGCTGCACTCTAGACGGCTAGGAAGGTTCGCTAAACCAGCAGTCAGGCGAAGAATTAATGTATAATGATGGTGATTCCACACCAGGCTCAACAAATAATTGAATGTAAGGAGAGTCTCGATCCACCAGACGAAGGGTACTTCTAGGCTTTCCAGGAATTGGAATTATTTGAAGAAGCTTCTTTATATTGGAATTGAATCCTACACATAAGAGATTCCGAATGCTAAAGAGCTTTGGTTCATTTAATTTACAATGAAAAAGATGCTCAAGAAATTCTTTCGTTATTAATCCCTCAACCAATGTGGGATACTTAACACCCCGCCAAAGCTGAGGACTGAACATTTGGACCGCGAACAACATAACATGGTGTCCCAGCATTGGATAAACTACTATACCATGATCAATAAATGGTCCATGGGCCTAACTCAACCCAAAAAGCTAGCTAGCTCATGAAGTAAGAATGGCCCTAAACCATACAAGGGAAGATAACGACCTCATTCTCTCAAACAAGGACACCTAACAACCTACTAATACCATTAAGTTTTTATCAGTATTCCCTAAAAGACATTTCATTCACTTTAAATTAAATTTCATCAATTTATTCAACGTGAACATTGGTTTTTTAACATAAGAATATGCACATGCAATCATGCATTGACTTTGACAGATTTTCTAGTACTGATAATGAGTAATGACACAACTACTAATATTAATATTTCCACTCTTGGCAATTAACAATATAATGAAAATCCAAAGACACTTGTCAAATCTCTATAAATAAGAACCTTCAGAGAAAATCAAAGAAGAAGCAGTCTTCACATGTATTCTCCACATTACTATCATCGGCTTACTTCCTTTTTTCCAACGAACATTATATGGTTACTTGATAAACTAATACTAGTGTGTTTCTTACTATCAAGAAGGTAGGGAAAGATAACAGCAAATATCAAACTGGAAGGAAAAAAAGAACAAAATAAAGAAATCAAAATGGAAGGCAGAGAAAAGAAACAGTAGGTACAACGATGGACTTTCTGCATGATTTTCATCATCTATGAGATAAACCAAAAGAAAAAAAGTACAAGATAAAAGATTACTTATCTAAAATAAAATAAAAAAGATCAATTTAAATTTATAAATGAAAAAAGAAATCCACTTGTTTTTTATAAAGAAGCAGGAAACGAATAAACCAAATCGGGCAAGCCTCACAAACTATTTTTTTGTTTCAACTCACCCCGGCCCAAACGGGCTCAATACAGAAGGCAATCATATGACAGAAATTGACACCAAAAGCTGTGCATTAAAACCTGGTTGCTGCTGCAAAGATGCAGATGAGGCAATGTTGTTAATACCAACTGCTTGGGCCCCAACTCCCAGTCCAAGTTGAGGAGAGACAGAGGAGCTTTGAGAATTGAACTGAAACAATAAAATCAGGTAAGAGCACATAATAAGACCAAGTGTGATGCAACCCGAGTTTCCTCAAAACCAAGCACAATAAAAAGGATAGAAAGCTAGGCACAAAAGTCAAAATCAAAGGCAACCAATACTATATTAAAGTAATGACCACCTCCTTTGAATATTCAAATAAGCACCTGACCTATAGAGATAACCCTCAAGAAGAATGATTTCCTCTAGCAAGCAATCCCATCAACATTTCAAGCCACAATGGCCTTAGTCTCAACTCTCACCAGAGTTCCACACATAATCTCAATAATCAAAATAGTCTAATTCTAATGAAATGGTTGTGTGTAGTATTTATACTAAGCTAGACTAAGGATGAAGACTAATGATAATTATTACACAAATACCCTTAATGAAATAAGGGTCTTCTTAGTCTTCTTAGGCTTGAGGACTTGTATTCTAAAAATAGTCGTTTTGCATACATAGCCCTTTTTCTCCCTCCTTCCTTGTACTTCCATTTGAGCAAGTTGATAGACTTCAAGTCTTCATCCCAAGCACCCTCCAAGCCTCCAAAATAGTGACTCGATGAAAAGTCTACAAATTCCTTAGTTCGGCTTCGTGTGCATGGTTTTGAGGAAACTCGGCTTGCATCAAAGTGTCCAGCATACAAGTATGGAGAAAATCAATGCAACATAAAATAAAGTGCAAAAAGCCCAAAGACGGCATCAGATTCTCGAGTTTGTATCCCAACTCACTATATCCCCTTTAATTCTCAAAAAAAAAAAAAATCACCATATTTCCTCTTTTTGCTTAAATGGATTGTCTCCTCCTCTTAGGGTGCCAGACTAGAAAATTCTTACGGTATTAAAACAATGCAATAACGTATTCTCAACTGATGTAGCACCTATGGAATGAAATCTAGAAGATTCCTTATTGATGTATGCAAGGGGTTTGACAGTAACAGTACTTCTGTTTTCAACATTAAAGATTTTTGGTCATATATTAACAAGTCCACTGGATCTAAAAGCTATACTTACACCTCAATTGTTTTCACTTAATGGAGGTCTGAATAAATGGTTCAGACCTTAAACCATTAAGTGCATTTGTTTTTATTTGTTTTTGTTTAGATTTAACCACTTCAGGGGACTGAATGTATCTGAATCATTCAAATTCTGAACGTAGTCGTAACATCATTAAGAGGTTATTTAAAGATTTTTACAAAGATGAGTTTTCACCACCAATCAATCCACAACCACCCTCAGTCACCACACCACTGTATAACTCACATCATCAGCCACCACCACTGCCAACCACTTCCACAATCACTGCCAACCACCGCCACGCCTATCACTGCTCATCACTACCATACCAACCAGCTCCACCATTACAATTATCACTACTATCAGTTACCATCACCATCACTACTAGTCACTACCACCTCTACCGCAACCACCAATACCATTGTCAACCACCACTGCCAACCATCTCCGCCACCACTCAACCATACAACTATCAACTTACGGCATAATAAATTAATAATGTTAGATATAATATACGAATTATTTTATTTAAATTTTATATTTACTATTGTTTGACAAAAATAAATTATAAACATTTGGATATTGAGAAAACAAACAGTCTTAGTCATTCCGCATTCAAATCCAAACACAGCATCTTACTAATATACATTCAGATTCAGACGTCATTATTTTTTTTATTTTTTTTATTTTTATTTTTTTTGATGACCGTGGTGTCCAGGACAGCTTTCGCGCACCTCGACTAAATCCACGGGATACCTGCCACCTCCCACCAGCAACAGGTACCAGGTAACTCTGTCCACCAAGGCTAGAACAGATGGGAAGAATCACCCAGTGTTTTTTGCCTCCGCTGGGATTTGAACCTGAGACCTCAGGCCTCATGGCTCTTTAACCCACTTCATTAATAACAACTAATGGCCCTTTAACAAAGGAAAAGTTCACAAGAAAGACAATGGAGTCGACAACAGAGTAGGTGCACAGTGATAAAGGATGTGCTAAAGTTTAAGGAAAACATGGCATTGAAGTAACAAAAAATCATGTAATGAAGGGAACAAGGTAATTCAACTAACTCAAAAGAAACAAATATCATACACAAACATTAAACAACACCTGTGGCAAAAGTGGATTCTGTTGCTGGGACGAGAACTGCTTAAGGTTTCCTCCACTAAATGGAGGTACACCAAGAAGATTACTCTGACCTTGCTGCTGTACTTGCTGAAATCGTTGCAAAAACTTCTCCCTCTGGTCAGGTGCAATTTCAGTTCTTCCACGGAATTGGCCCTGAAAGCCCAAGAAACACATTGAAATGGAACGATACCTGTTGAAGCAGTTGAATACCTAATAATCTAGGGAAAAAAGGTAGAAACCTAAGGAAAAGATCAAACCACAGTAACAGCACACACCCCAAAGTATGTTATCAAAATAAAAAAGAAACAAAAACTTTAAACATACTTGACCATCATGCCATGACATATCCTTAGAATTCTTAAAGTAGTTCATATATTGAGACAGATTTTCTTCGGACAGCACCCCGCATCAATTTAGGCAAAAAGAATTCTATTTCAACATGGAAGAGGTGCTCATAGTTTTAAAATATAACACACTCCAATTGCATAAGAATAAAGATATATAATTAAAGCATTTTTCAACTAGTAAACCAGATAGCAAGGTCAAGAATATCTTTTAAGGATATATCGGCATTTAATGGCATATTTGAGAGGCTAATTACTTTTATTTTAAACTTGCATCATGTGATAAGTAAATAAACAAGTAAAAATTTAAGTGGTGATCACAGAGCTCGCATAAATGATAAAATGGAAAACATACTGCTTCATTTTGATTCTGAAAGGAACTGCCAGGCCTCCATTGCATACCAGGACCAACAGAAGGAGAGAAAACTCTACCAGTCATGACCGTAGCATCACCTAGATTTGCCCCATCAGCAACACCAATTCCATCTGTAGCCTTAGCTGCTTGTGACATCATCATTCTGTTAGCCAGAGGGGATACCAAAGGCTGTCCCATGCCGCTACTTCCAAGCCTCTCCTCTGGAACTAAGATATTTCTCTTTGTGACTTCAGAAGCAGAAGGAATAGCTCCTAGACCTCCATTGCCAGTAACTGAACCAGCAGAACCAAGTGCAATACTAGCCACGGGTTGGTTAGATAGAGCACCTCTACTGACACCCCTTAAAGCAGTTTCACTAAGGGCAGGGGAAGGCTTTTGACCTGGGAAACTTGTCAAATCGTCTTCTTTTATTGCATTTGACATGCTAGTTGGAGATAAAGCAGCAGCAGCACCTGCATGTTCCAAGAAACCACATCCAGAAGTTCAGCAGACAAATAAACAAACTAGTTGATGTATACGAAGCTTTCGAGTTGAAGCATGGTTAGTACCCTGGGTTGCATGACTCCCAGCAGGCGTTGTGGGAGCAGAAGTAGCAATTGCACTACTTTTAGGGGGTGGGGTCCTAACAACTGTTTCAGAGCTACTGTCCTGTGATGCTGCTTCATCAGCCTGATCCTGAACATTAGCAGCTTGCTGTGCTGAAGATGTTACAACCACCTGAAAGCAAACGATCAATTAGTTCTCTACATCGGTAATGCAAGGTAAGCAAAGGAACCCTGTAAATTTGGAAAGAATGGGTGTCGAACTTTACTGTCTGCCAACGAAACAAGAAAAATAAATTGTATTGTGTTAACATCAGAAATGTAGGAAAAGGTGAATAATAGTGTTTTCAAAGACAATTCAACAGTTGCGTCAAAGAGCTATGGCAAGCAAGGGAAATAGGGCAAGAGATCCTAGAGAAAAATATTTGTGTATTGAGGGTTTTGGATGATCAGTTTGAGGAATTGGCATCATAAGAACCAATATACACATGGTACACCTCCTCGCAAAACTTTGAGAAGTAGAAGACTAAGTTGCTAACACTCTTCACTTATGGTGCCTCACCCCTGCCGACACGACGTGGGTGTGAGTATGGGATCCGAACTGGATCTGGTCAACTGATTTTGGGTACTTTGACCAAAGTCGACAGAGAAATTCGGGACAAAAGCTAAGGTGAAATTGAAGAAAATGAAATACCTTGTATATATAAATCTCTATCTCGGTCCTTTTCCTTATATCTCCTTCTGCGATTCTCCTTTTGATCAATATTTTCTCCTCGGAATACCTTGTTAGTTTTCAAAGATAGGGGTAAGGCCTTACATCCTACCCTCCCTAAACCCCTGGGTATGTTGTAATACCTTGTTAGTTTTCCACATAATGTCTCATAATTTAGATATATAGCTCTATTCTTAGATATTTGAATCATTTTTAGCCGAATCCTGCACCCGTATCCATACCTGGATCCATACCCCGAATCTTAAAATTTAGATCATGAAAGATCCGACCCCTAGATCTGCACCATTATCGAACACCCACACCCGAGTCCGAGCAACTTAGGTAGAAGATGTTACAGACGCCAGGAATGCAAACAATCAATTAGTTCTCTATATCGGTAATGCAGGGTAAGCAAAGGAACCCTATAAAGATGGAAAGAATGGGTCTCAAACTTTACTGTCAAACCAAGAAAATAAAGTGTATTGCGTTAACATGAGAAAGGTGAATAATAGTGTCTTCGAAGACAATTTACCAGTTGCGTCAAAGAGCTATGTTGAGAAAGGGAAGAGGGCTAGAGATGCTAGAGCTAAAATATTTGTGTATTGAGGGTTTCGAATGGTCAGTTTGATGAATTGGCATCATAAGAACCAATATACACATGCTACACCTCCTCACAAAACTCTGAGATGTAGATTTTCCTCCCTGCTGGAAACATTCCCATACTTAAAACATATTAATTTTCCATCTGTACTAGCCTAGGTGGACAGTTACCTAGTACATGTTGGTGGGAGGTGTCTGGTATCCAGTGGAATTAGTCGAGATGCATGCAAGCTAACCCGGACACCATGGTTATCAAATATATATATATATATATCAATTTTCCAAAAAAATTGGAACTTTTTACTTTAGGTTTCAGTGTCTTCAGCAATGAATTGTAGGACACACATCTTCATAATATAAAAAGATGACAAAGGAGCCATATTTCCTAGAAACGTTTGCCTGTTCTTTTTTCTTTTTTTTGAAATGGTAACATTTTTGTATTAAGTCAACAGGGCATGTTAAGGCCAAAGTTGCAAGGAATGAAACCTAAGTAAAAGCTATACAAAATTTTGTTAGATAGCTAAAGAGACTCTAGGAACTGTATGAGAGTCTCTGTATCACTTATATACTCTTGTTTACACCAAAAATGCAAAAGCAGAATACAATTAAGCTTTATCTTCTGGATAGGGTTGCTTTTGTTCTCAAAACATCTTGAAACGTTTGTCTATTCACCAAAGAACAAAAGGAAAAAATATTTGTTGTTAGACTTGAGAGTGCCTTCAACCATGAATAGTAAGATGTACGATGCATATAATTCTCTTTTATAAGGTAGTAGGATGCATATCATTCTCTTTTATAAGGTAGTAGGATGCATATCATTCTCTTTTATAAGGTAGTAGGATGCATATCATTAGTTGCAATAGTGTAAACCAAGATAAGAAAGCAGATATCTTTCGTACCTACGTGAGAATATGTCATTAGGCTTCAGTTTGTATGAATGGTTGGAAGGATATGATCACAATATTAGAAGGACGACAAAGGAGTCGCTTCTTTGGAAATGTTTGTGGCCCTTCTCAGGGTACAAAAGTAATGATATGTATATCACATAATTTAGAGATCATGGGATTTTATGATACGCTAGAAAAGAAACCAAAACTAAAGAACAACCCAGCATAAGGAGATGAAGATCATGTGGGCACGCTCGAGAAAAGACGTCGACCGTTTCACACTGCATTGTTGTGTAAAGTTTTAACCTGATTAGGCATACAGTGTGGACAATCTGAATGTCAGGAACATTAAGAAGATGCTAAACAGCTGGGCCACTAGAAGGAGGAGACGAAACGCAGGACCTATTTTGGTAAGGAATAGAAAAGCTTTTGAAGGGGTGGAAAATATTTCACATATGAGGAATAGCTTTCTATTTTAGTTAATTTAATACCTAAGTTTCTCAGACTCGAGTGTGGGTATACAATACGGGTGCGGATCTCGAGATCCGATCCTTCATGATCTGAATTATAAAATTCGGGGGTACAAATCTAAGTATGGATACAGGTGCTTGGATTTGGCTAAAAAATAATTCAAATATCTAAAAATAGAGTTATAAAATATGCCTAAATTATGGTGGTCTATTTGGAGGGAAAAGAATGCACGAATCTTTGAGAGCAAACTGAATCTGTAATTATTATTAAGTACAAATGCATCTCCTAATATTTTTTTGGTGTAACATGGCTATGGCAAATGATATAAAGGTCATGACAGACTTCTTGAGTTCATTGCACATTGAGCAATGGCGTTGACCTGTAAATATCTTTAAAGCACCTTCTAGTTGCATATTTTTTAGTACAAATATCTTTTAACGATAAAAAAACATATGCCTAAATTATGATCACTCTAGCATTTGTTTTGATTTTAGGAATCATTGTATTTTTCTCGATCAGTTTTGGTCAAAGTATCCAAAATCGATTGACCATCGGGTGTCGTGTCTACACGGGTGCAACACCGAAGTGAAGAGTCCGCGCAACTTAGTTTTATACTACTTGTATATGGAATTCTCATCAATAAAACTATTACTTTCTCAAAACGATCCTCCATTTATATGAAAGAGATCAAACTTTTAAAAACTCAATATAAGATCTTTGAACAGGAAAGAAAACCCTATAAGAAAAGGTACATCAATTATTGAGCTTCTGAAAAGTTCAATGCATTAACCAAGATTCGTCCGTCAGCAACAAGCTACAAGTTGTACGAATTGATACACCTAATGTTGTAAGATAACTAGTTTTCCAGGAGTTACTCGGTGGAGAAAACCTAGATGATGCAAAAAACTTGCATGAAAAAACGGACACCATATCACTTCACAATGGGAAGTTAAGCTGCTTTTCTTTCATGTTGTATTAGCCTGAAATAAGTTCTTTGACAGATGCATCATTTTCATTCCAACGCAATCTCATGACAAATAAAATTATTCATCATATTTTAATAAAATGGACAACGACAGATATAATACAAATTATTTCTGGAAATTTATTCTCCACTTGGATTCAAAGATTAAAAGAAGAATTGCGCTCATAATCGCAATTATGTTGGAAATTTTCCAAAGGACATCCATTGCCCTAAGCATCTAACGAGATAAATCTTCTAACCAGTGAACGGCAAAATTGGAACAAATGCAGAAAGGAAAATCAATTCAAAAATGCATACAAAAACAAAACAAAGAGTACCAAGTGAACTACTCTACATGAAAAAAATTATTGTATCAAGCTTTAAGAAAATAGCTACAAGTCAGAACCATATCTATAGCCTTCCAAATAAACACCGCCTGCATTAGTAGCATTGGGAGAAAGATGTGTAACAGACTACGGTCAAATCTTCCCATCTAAAAGCCCACGTGGCCAAAGGGGAAAAAGAAAATGAAAGAGAAGTAAACCATACCGATGCTTGAGCAGGTGGAGAGGCCAGAGAAGTTTTCACACTCAAAACCGCACTGGCAACAGTCACACCCTGGAAAACCAAAAAGAAGTTACAGCTTCTGCAAAGGCTGCATGGCCCATCCCTACATAGATGGGCAAAGAGTTCCTTTCCTCTACTTGAATACCAAAAGATACTAGAAAAAGGAACTGCTACTTGCATAAACTACAATTACGTCTCTAGCCCAAATAACGGGTGGCTGCCAAGGTGAATCACCTATATCTATTTCACTCTATTCGGTCTCAACTCATTCCAATAGTGGTAAAATATTTGTCTTTTAAGGAATTTAAAGTTTCTCTAAAACTGAAGGTTATCCAAATCTCACACTTATCTATACTCGAACCTAATAACAACAACTAAGCCAAAATCCCAGGTAGTCGGTATAGCTTATATAGAACCTTTGCTTATATTATGTATGTTCTTAGTTAAGGTCCTATTTATTTCAAGAGATTTAAGGAGACAACTTCTATCCATGTAATTTAGGCCTACCTCGTCTCTTCCCTTTTTAATACTCCTAATAGATAAGGTAAGCTTTAGGGACTTTACAGCTCCAACTTAGTCAAAGAGTTTTGATCTATGTTGCCAGATCCTTCAAAATCTTTTCCGGACTTGTGTCATCCAACATAATTTGGGCGTGGTGTGGGATCCGCACTAGATTTAGTCAACCTATCTTGGGTGCTTTTGACTAAAACTATTGCCAAGAAGTACAGAATAATTTATGTATTTGGTTTGATTTTTGATTTTTCTCATATATATTCACATAAAGTACTAGAACACTTTGCTTTTATACAAGATAACTTATAAATAAAATATTTAAGCGTTTACACGAACTTAAATTTTACCACAAACACTTGTTTGCTACCGCAAATACTTTTTGCTCTCTAGTTATTCAAGACACAATTATTTCTACCACAAATACTTTACGCTTTCTAGTTATTAACAAAGCTCAAGAAGCATAAATAGAGAATGATAAGCAATTTTTCTAACAAAAGAATCTGTTCAAACTATTAGCAATTTGTAATTACATAGACATTTTCATTTAACTTAATTAATAGTAATGGATTTAAATCACCTTTTAATCAAAAAAAAATGGTCATTTTTCAACAATTTTAAATAACTAATAGTCAGAGGGTAAGAGCCAAGTGAAACATGCTAAGGGACAACAATAGCATGAACAAACACAAGGTCGTTTGTGAACGCATATGAACCCAGTAAGTCTCCTCGTTCTCCCATAAAAAGGTGGAAAGAAAACATGCACATTAATCTCAAAATCATATTTCTCTTGGAAATCAATAAAGTCTCAGAATAATGGTAAATCGTTAAAAAATCTCTTTTGAAAATCTAATGTTGCCCAAGGCCATTGGCCCAACATCAAGAAAAGACATAGCTGAGATGTGGAACCATCAAGGATAGGGATGGGACTTGATACTCAGAAGACCTTTGAATGGCGAGGAGATTCCAACGTTGACTGAGTTATACAAGTTTTTGGAAACATTTCAAGGACTAAAAAATGGGGTGGACTGTTTATGGTGGAAGGGACATAGCAAAGGTGTGTACAAGATGGGGATGGATACAAGATTTTAAATCAAGTTGAGCCACAGATTACCAACTGGCCATGGAAGCGCATTTGGAAGATTAAAGTGCCTCATAAAGTAGCATGTTTCACTTGGCTCTTAGCCAATGAGGTCAAGGGAGAGTTTACATCACCCTCTTTCCCAGGTTTGACCCTTAGCAAACTATTAGTTACTCAGACAAAAAGGGTCAACACCTGAAACCCTTTAAATAACTAATAGTCATAGGCTAATATAGCTCTTCTATATTAGCAATTTGTAATTACGTAGACATTTTTCATTTAACTTAATTAATAGTAGGAATGTCCCCTCTTTGCCAGGTTTGACCCTTTTGTCTGAGTACTCTCTCAGTTATATGAGATTACTCCCGAAAAACATACTTTTGACATCATAATCCAAATTCATGTCTTCCATCTCTAAACCACAACCATGAATTGTAATCATAACCATAAGAGCATAATCATAAGCTCTACTTAATCAATTAATCATCTTTAAATATGGTGATACTTACACATGCTTGTCCTACACGCATAAGCACACAAAACAGTCTTTGTAAGACTCCATTATGCAAATTTAAACATTCAAACATGCTTCTTTTGAGGAAAAACACTTTTAAAGTCTAGGTCTCCACTTACCTCGAATCCGAGCTAAAGATTTGATCCGAAAAAATTGATACTTGCCTGTGGTCATCTATATAGAATTACATGCCAGAGGTAAATCACTTTCAAGCCTAAGGAATATCCAAGTCTTACTAGTTAATAATATTTTCCCATACTTGTATGAACTAGTCAATATTGTTGATATAACCTCCGGTTAATTTTATGTAATACTAATATAGTTAATACCGTGATATGTGAAAGGGAATTATTCTGCTATTATTAAATTAAAGCTATGTTGAGTAATATGTTATTAATAGAACATGTGTAGTCCTTCTATTTAGCTGTGCTCAGAAAAGAACAGAAACAGTGGACTTATAGCATGGTAGAAACTTGATGCTGCCAAAAAATGTTCTTGAAAATCAACAAGGAGTCAAACTTTATTAGCTCTTTTATGTAGTGATTTATTTTTTAAAGAGAGGTGATGAATGAGGTCTCGATTAAACCTATTTATAGTGGTAGAGAGCTTCTGAATCGTGTCATGTGCAAATGGCTAGGTGGGTGCCAGATTACTTCCTCTAGTTGTAAGACATTTGGCCAAGAATTCTTGCCACCTTGCGATACTCATTGTGCATGAAGGTCACTTGTTTGAGCAAGAGCACCACTTGCTTATGCAACTAGTAAACTTAACGTTCATAATAACTAGTCCACTTTCCACTTGAATTGTTTCGAAATAAAACACTTCGGAACATATAATATAAAAAGATTTCTTTTCAAAACACTTAGAAGCGACACTTTAAAGTTTTCGAAGTTTTAGAAGGTAAAGGAAAAAAAAGAGTCGTAACTTCTTATTTCGAGAGATCCAGATTTGTTCGAATTCTAGTCTGCTTCTCTGCTAGGGTTTTCAACGATTCTTCTCTTGCTTCAGGTAATTTCTCTTCTTTCTTCTTTTTTATTCTTCGTTCTTCTTTCTTCTTCATTCTGGTGCGGCTAGTGCTAGGGTTCTTTTTCTTCTTCCTTCTTCTTTTCTGTTTTTTTTTTCAACTTCTGCTATGTTTTTTTTAATTCAACTCTGATTTTTTGTTCACTTCTGCTCTGTTTTCTTCATAAATTAAATGTTGATGCCATGCTGAATTTTTTAGTTTTAAATTTGAACTTTTGCTTATATATAGTCTCTATTTATTTTGGTCTTTTTTCTTTTAAATTGCACTTGACTTCAATGAAGTGAGCGCTTTGCTTAAAGCATGAAGCGGGGCCTTGTCGCTTTTTTCCACTCCGCGCTCCCCAAAATACTGCTCCTGAGTGGTTTCACAATAGTGACCGGGAACAAAAGTGACATGACTGCATCACCCTAAACCCCTAGTTAAGTATCATCTATCATGCCCAGTTTCCCACCACCTTCAATCCTGAATTTTAGGCATGCGGTTCAAAAGAGAATTTCTCTGAAGTCCAACCTGGTATATTCCCACAATTTTAGGATCTAAGCTTCCACAAAACAGATCTCATCTTTCTACATCGTCTGCCCCAATTCACTTGATTCCAACATGCATTAGTTATGGTGAGAGAATCCCCTATGTATAGACGACTGGGTGGAGTTTGTAGAGAATCAGTTGATTGTGTAGATTCTTTACTTTTTGGTATACCATTTGTATACGGTCTTTTAATGGCCTTGTTTATGATATGAAATACGTTTACTTGATCCAAAAGAATGGTGAGAGAGCTGCTTTGGGCAGTCATATCAAGGGTTTCAAGGCTGTGGTTAGTGGTGGTGGCACCATGTCGGCCACCCATCTCTTATTTGTAGATGATACTTTGGTGTTTTGTGATGCTGATGGGCTCCAGCTGGACTACCTTGGACAAGTGTTAACTTGGTTCCAGGTGGTTTCAGGGCTTAAAATTAACCTCAATAAATGTGAGATCATACCCGTTGGTGCAGTGGATAACATGGACATGCTTGCCCAAATTTTGCAGTGCAGGGTAGGGACTCTCCCTACTACCTACATTGGATTACCTCTGGGCGCGTCGAACAAGGGTCTGTCCACTTGGATTCCGATCATTCAGAGGGTAGAGAACAAGTTGGCAGGTTGGCAGAAAAGACACTTGTCCAAAGGAGGCAAAGAAGAACTTATTAAGAGCACGCTATAGAGTATACCTACATATTACATGTCCCTGTTCAACGCACCTTCCCAGGTTATAAGTAAGATGGAGAGGTTGCAAAGAGATTTTCTTTGGGATGCGGCGGACGGAGCATAGAAGTCTCACTTAGTTCGATGGGAGTCTGTGACATCTCCTAAACGGTGGGGAAGACTTTGGGTTACAGACTTGAAGGCTTTCAACAAAACTCTTCTGGGTAAATGGTTATGGAGATTTGGGGTGGAGGGAGAAGCTTTATGGAGAGGGGTGATGGCGGAAAAATATGGAGAAATGGAAGAGGGATGGAGAACAAAAGTGATCACTATGCCTTTCAGGTGTGGTGTGTGGAGGAATATTTTGAAGGGGTGGGATGCTTTCAATGATGATATTACTTTTAGGGTTGGGGAGGGGAGCAGGATGCTTTCGATGATGACATTACTTTAAGGGTTGCGGAGGGGAGCAGAGCTGGTTTCTGGTTTTGGGGGTAAAAGTGGTGTGAAAATTTGGTGCTGAAGGATGAATTCTTGGTATTGTATAGGGTTTCATGCCAAAGGGAATTATTTGTTCAGCAAGTTAGGGGGACATAAGGATATGAAACTTTTTGGGATTTAAGGTTAAGGAGGAATTTCCAGGACTGGGAGGTGACCGAGCTACAGAGATTGCTAGATTTACTCCAAAAGCAATGTGAGCCAATCGACATACCCGATGCTTTGAGTTGGGAGTTGGGAATAACAAAGTGTTTTCTGTCAAGTCCTTCTATGATAAGCTTCTGATGAGAGTAGACGATATTTTTCCATATGGTGCGATATGGATTCCAAGGGTGCCGAGGAAGGTGTGATTCTTCACGTGGTTAGCTACTAGAGGGGTGATTTTAACGGCAGAGAACCTTAGGAAGTGGAAGCTTGCCTACATGAGCTGGTGGTGTTTCCCTATGTAAGGAGACTGGTGAGGACATGGATCATATTCTGTTAAATTGCAAATTAGCCACGAGGTTATGGGAGGATATGTTTACATGGTTTGGCATCACTTGGGTAATGCCAAGATCCGTGAAGGAGTTGATGTTCAACTGGAAGAGTGGAGCTAGGAGAAGAAGGCACAAGGCGTGAAATGTTACTCCTCTAGCTCTAATGTGGGTCATTTGAAAAGAGAGAAATAGGAGAGCTTTTGAAGGGGTGGAGATGAGCTTTTCTCAATTGAGGAGTAATCTCCGATCCCTTATTTCTTTTATCCCCAAAACCACATGTTGTACTAGATATGCAAATACTAAATAAGTAATGTGGAGTTCATGTTTCGAAGTAAAAGTTGTATCAGTTGTGTTTCATACCATCCCTTACTGTTGGACCCATCTAACTTCTTATATTCTTTAACCATTTTTTATTCTAACATTTCCATTTGCTCGAATGAACAAAACACTCCATCACAACCAGCAGTTGCATATAATGTTGCATAGACATCACATCAATTATCAGCCACCAAAATGAGCATCGTCTTTTTCCTTTCTTTTTCTATAGGCCAGCCACCATCAACATGCATTATATTCTCATTTGAACACTATCCTAGCATGAAGTTCTTGGACCTCCACCCCAATTCTAAACGTCTTGTCAAGCAAAGGCGGATCTGGAATTTAAAGTTTGGGGATTCCCTCATTAGGCAAAATAAAAATTCCACATAGTAGCCGAGCGGATTTGAACCCATAACCAAGAGTAAACAGAGCTTTAGCAGGTTTCTTTCTGCCACTAGACCAATAACACACTTCATCTAAGGGTTCCCAACTTATAATTCTTATATATTTTCTAGATTTCTCAATATAAATATAACGTCCGCACGGAAGTTACTGGGCTCCCGACCCAACCCCCCGAATCCGCCCATGTTGTCAAGTATATTGTCCCCGTCATGCTTTCCACTATCCATAACAAATAGGTAACGCCATCCCCCAGATTCCATGGACAAGGTGGAATGTTATTGCATGACGAGCATTCCGAAGTAAAATGTACATTATTGACGTGAAAATGTGATTTTTCTGATCCAGAATGAGACAAGTCTATCCCCGAGAAAAGGTGAGGATTTATAGGTTTAATCTCTTTTGATAAGTTGATTTATAGGTTAAAGAGAAAAATCAAAATGGTCCCTAACATATACGGATACGAGTATTTTGGTCCTTGATGTATACCATGAACACAAACGGTTTGTAATATTTATAAAAAGTGGACAATTTTAGACCAAATCTATAAATATGACAGAAAATATTGAAGTCTTGTTAAGCTTGACCAATATTGATCACGTGAGAAATAAAAAGCATTATAGCTCCGTTGAAATCCTCAGCTTGCTATCAACCACAAAACCCTCAGCCCGTCGAGATCTACAAATCACGAACAAAAACCCTAATCTGCAAAATCTTCACTCGAGCCCGTAGAAATTCCTAATATACATCCAAAACTGATCGCCGATTGTCCAAGATAATAAAAACAAATAGAAAAATTTACATACACAGAAAGGGCATCGGGCCACATTCACCAGACAATGCCTAATTCAATTGGGAACTGCCAATTAATAAGCCAGCAAAAATCTTCAGGTTAACAGATTCAAAGCAACTCATGAGTAAGGAATCACATCATATCCGCTTCTTATACCTATCGATTAACATTCCTTGTTTCCCAGAATTTAGCAGATTGAAAATCTCATGCTCACCCAAGAAGTAAACACCCAATCTTTGAAACCAAAATCCAGCACATCAAGAAAACCCACCCGAGCAGTAAATACACAGCTGATCAACGTCTTTGATAACCAAGCACAACAATGGCAAATCGTCTGACTTCGGACTGATTTTGGGGGTAAAATGCTAGCAATGATACAGAGTTCTTTGTTTCTCACTTCTCTCTATCAGGCTAATTTGAGCGCTTCTTACATTTGTTTTGTTTTGGATTTTTCACCATAACAGGTAACAAGTCTTTTGTGTTTTCCTTTAGTTTTAGGGTTTTGGCCTAAACATTAAGAACAATTGTGTTCGAGAATGCTATGAATTAAAGATCAAAATGATCCTACACAGTACACTCATACATTAGAATTAAGAAAATGACCACGAATTATTTTGGTATAGCGAAAGAGACTAAATAAGTTAAGCAGACAAAGAATTAGAAGAAATGACTATTTGGATTTATATTACCTTGACAAGACCAGGTGGACCGATGGTAACCAGATCTTCAAGAGACTCCACCTTATCTAGCGGTAAAGTGCTATAGAGTTCATCAACATCACTGAATTCATCAAAATCCTCCTGCAAAAATACAGTCAAAACAAATAGTAATATTACATGCCAAAAAGATATCATTACTTCAAGAGCAATCCTAAGAACATATCAGAAGTGAATAAACAGAAACAAGTGAAGAGAAAGAAAAACCAACCTAGCAGCGCCCCAGAATTCCATTTAAATTAAGAGGTTAGAGTGATAATTATATTTGATTTCTTCAAAATAACCTACACCAGACACATGGGGAATAATTTGTACAGAGTATTATACCTGATTACGTTCCACATAATCGTCGAGGAAATCCTTGACATCGTTGACTTGCTCAGGACTCAATTCATCATTATCCAGTAATCTTAAAATTAACTCTAACTTCATTATATGAGCCTTGTGCCGAGCAATGGATGTTTCCAAATGTACCTAGAGAAAACATAAAAGTCCTTCAATCAATCACGATAGGTCAAATGCACTGTACACCCACTTAATTTTACATCGTCTTACCAATCTTGGGGGCCTTTGCTTCCCTTTTTTAACTGAGAGTCCTTCCAATTCAGCCTCGAAATTGTCAATTTGACTTTCGAGCTCCCCAACCTGCCCCAAAACAATTTCGTAAGTTATTAGAGCACCAAGATAAAACTTTCAGAATTCCATGAAACTAGGAGTTCGAGAAAAGTGCTGGAGGATAGTTAAAAGTTCGTTGATGGAGACCATTGTGGAATTCGAAGAAACTAGGTGTTCGAGAAAAGTCTTAATGCCTCTTTTATTACCGTGTGCCAAAGAAGGAAGGAGCGGCGAGTATAAGAATTTTAGACCTATTGGTCTGGTAGGAAACATTAACAAGATTATCTCTAAGGTGCTTTCTAATAGACTAAAGAAGGTTCTGGACCGGACGATGTCCATTTCTCTGAATGCTTTTGTGGAAGGAAAACATTTACTAGATGTTGCTCTGGACGTCAATGAAGTGGTTGATTCCAAAAAGAAAAGGTGAGCTGGGTATTTTATGTAAGTTGGACCTAGAGAAAGCTTATGATCACTTGAATTGGGAATTCTTGGATTTCAATATGTCGAAGATGGGTTTTGGGGACAAGTGGAGGAGATGGATTATGTTTTGCATTTCTACTGCCAGATGCTCTGTATTGGCGAATGAGAGTCCTTGCAGCTCTTTTAGGAATTCAAGGGGCTTAGACAATGGGCTCCTTTATCTCCTATGTTATTCATCTTGGTAATGGAAGCTTTGAGCAAAATGATGGACAGGGCTGTTAGTGGAGATCTTTTGAAGGGTCTTGATGCTTCTTTAGAGGGCACAACAATGTAACAGTTACATATCTTTCATTCACAAATGACGCGTTGGTCTTTTGTGATACAATTCAATAATATTCTTCTCTTTTATTTCTCACAATCTTGATAACTTAGGTTTCTTAATGAGCCTAATGAGTATGGACATAAATTGGGGAAGTGGATAAAATTGTATACCCACAATAAAATATTTTATCTTGATAAATGAGACGCCCATTGAATTTTTTCTTTCTCATAGGGGTCTAAGGCAAGCAATCCCCTATGTCTCTTCTTATTTATCTTAGTCGTGGAATGTCTTAGTAGGATGATTCAGACTTCGCAACTGGATTGGGTAAAGGGATTCAATGTAATAGGACAAGGAGCAATGATGGTCTATCACTTGCTTTATGCAATGACACTCTCATTATGGTTGCGGTATAAGAGTTGGTTAAATACTACATGTGAAGACAATCTTATGCTCTTTGCAGCAACATGAAGTCTAAACATAAATTATGCGCGAGTTAGATTTTTTCTACGAACGAGGTGTACAACATTCAAAAGTTGTCAGATTCACTAGGATGGAATATAGGCCAATCGCCAACTAAATATTTAAGTATGCCTTTGGGTGTCTATCACAAGGAATACAGTATTTGGAAGAGGTAATAGATATGTGTGGAAAGAGACAGGCAAATTGGAGAAGACATTACTTGTCTTTGGGAGGAAGGTAGGTTCTAAACAATAGTGTCACGCCTACACTATGCATCTGTTTCCTATACCAAAGTGATCTAACCAAGGTTCATTCCCTTTAGGCCAAATCTCAATGATTGCGAAATTGGAGGTATCTTGAGCCTGATGGGTCTTCTTGACTCTGTATTGCCATTGAACTCTCTTCAAGATTCCTATCTTGGAAATCCAAAAATATCCGAATCTTTTATGTGAAAAGTTATTACACAACCCTGACAAAAAGTACTCCCTCTCTAATCTCTTGGCCATGGAAGTCTATTTGGAAGAATAAAGCTCCTTACAAAGTTAAATGTTTTTCCTGGATAGTGGCACATAGAAAATGTCTCTCTGGATAATCTTCAAAAGAGAGGCATTACTCTTTGCAACAGATGTGCTCGACTCTATGTGAAGAGGAGGCAAAAGATGTCAACCATTTATTTCTCCATTGCAGCTTCTCTCGACAGATTTGGCATTTCTGTCTATATGTTCCGGGAATCCAATGGTGTATGCCTGAAGATACAGTGGAATTTTTGGTATCCTGGCATAGACTGGACCTTACAAAATCTTCCAAAGAATGTCTGGAAAACCATTGCTATGGTGGTATGGTGGGTCGTATGGAGAGAAAGAAATGTGATAGTTTTTGAAGACAACAAGGACAATGTTATTAATCTAAAGCTCAAGTGTATAGTTTTGCCTAGTCTCTGGTGCAACAATACTACGGCATATGTTTTAGAGCCGGAAGTTATTGTATTGACTTTCTTAGTTCTTTACACGTTGTAAAGTTCTCTTTTGGATGTACTTTTTCCCCAGCATTTCCTTAATATGCTGGCTTGTTTCACATCAATAATATTTCTTTATTACTCATCAAAGAAATAAAAATGGAGAAGAGAACTGATAAACTAAGGAGGGATCTTTTGTAACAAGGAACAACAATAAGGTCTTTCAAACTGGTTAAGTGGGAACAGTGATTACCGGTAAGAAGGAAGATGGATTGGGAGTCTGAAATCTAAGGGCACACAGCACCAGTTTCCTTATGAAGTGGTTATGGAGACTTTGCAAGGAGAAGGCACTACGAGGGCAAGTGATTGAGGGAAGTAGAGATGGAAGGCGTTCATGTTTTTTAAGTAGCAACACCAAGGCAGCCGTACAGAGTTGAGAATTGGAAATGCATCAGGAACTTATGGATTATGTTAGTAGAACACATTTACATCAAAATGGGTGATAGTAAAACTTTATTTTTTGAAATAAAGATGATTACTGCACACACCCCTTAAGATCAGTTCCATACCATTTTCAGCATAGTAAATAATGATGCCACAGTGAAAGATTATTCGTCGACTCAAGGATGGAACATGCCCCTTAAAAAGAAGATGTAATGATCGGGAATGGAGAAAATGAGGAGCTCTCCGCAGACGATAGATAGCTTCCAAAGACACCAATTAGAACCAAATAGGATAGTATGAAAGGAACGTAAGGATGGTTTTTTCTCAGTGAAGTATGAGTATCAAGTTTTGTCTCAAAGTAGACAACATGAACAAATATGGCCATGAAAATTGATATGGAGAAACAAAGCACCTTATAAAGTAAAGTGTTTTTCATGGCTAGTGGGCAAGAAAAGCTTGCTTGACCCATCACAGTCTAAAAAGAAGAGGTGTGACTTTTTCAACAGATGTGTAATGTGTGAAGAAGATTATGAAGATGTGAAGCATTTTTTATCCAATGCAGAATTCGACCCAGGTCTGATACACTTTTTATTTTGCTTGAAGTTAAATAGTACATGCCAGAATCTCCTAAAGGCCTATTACAATGTAGGAATAGAAGAGGACTACAAAAAGGTGACAAAATGTTGTGGAACACTATACTAGCAGCTATATGGTTGCCTGTGTGGAAGAAAGAAATCAGAGAGACTTAGAAGGCAAAAAGGAAAATTATTTGTACCTTACAGTATAGATGGTTAACTCTCCTAGCCAGTAAGCCTTTTGGTATAAAATGAAAATGTACTGGAAGTCTGGAAGTAGATAGGATGGTTAATTTCCTTAATTCTTTTGACATGTAGCTACTATACTAAGATGCATATTGTTGGGGTTGTACTCGCTACTACTCACTCATCCATTGCACCCTCTGGGTGCTATTTTTCAATAAAAATCTCTTACTTGAAAATTAAATTACGAGTATTTACCCTTGGAAGACAAACAGATGGAAAGAGAAGTAGTTCTACCGTTGGAAGATAAACACATGGAAAGAGACCCAACTAGGTGTGGATATCTCACAATGATAAATGTAATGGAAATTTTTTAACCAGTAAAACCTTTGAAAAAAAGTGATTATTCATACCACATTATTCAACCAATCTCTTGTCTCTGACTTAGCCTTCTCCCTTGGGTCCTGATAAATTTGGAACAACAAAATGAAACAAAAAGTCAGAACTAACACATTTACAACCAAAATTGTACAACGCCATCAAATGCGAAGTAGACACTGAACCCATACATGGACTAAAATATAACGGAACAAAGCAAAAGCTAGAACTAAAATTGCAAGAAGAAGCATTAGTTGACCTCCCTTTCACTAAGCTTTCATTAATGGATGATAAAAGACATCACGATTTCTTTAATGTAGAGCCAGCACTCAACTAAGCATCTATTGATGCCAGATGGAAAAATTGATTAACTGTTCTCGAGAATAATAGAAAATTTGATTAACTATTGTGAGAAAAGTACAAGGAATAGTACAAGCCTAGTCTTGAAAAGCAACTATGTCAGATGGAAGTATTAGGCCTCATTTGTTTTTATTAAGATTAAGACGTCTGAATCGGAATACACATCTGAATATCAAGATGTGCATTAAGATTTAGATGTTCGAATCTGAATACACATCTGAAAATTAAGATGTTGTATTAAAATTTGACACTAAATAATTAAGATGTCCGGGCCAGCTTTCGCGCTAATTCCACGGGATGCCTACCACCTCCCACCGCAGCAGGTATCAGATTACACAGTGGTCAAGGCAAAGCACGGAAACCAAGACCACTGGAGTACTAAACAGGTAACTGGCCCTCATGGTGTAGGAGTTTGGAAGAGCATAAGCAGACTTTGGGATGAATTCTCACAGAATCATCAACTGATTGTTGGGAATGGTCAACATGTCAAGTTCTGGAAGGACAGATGGTTGGGGAACACCGCTCTAAAGAGTGATTTCCCTGTGTTATTCCAAATAGCTACAGAGCCGGATGCAACCATGCAACAATACAGAAATGACAACTTTTGGGATCTAACTTTCAGAAGGAACTTGCAAGAGTGGGAAGTAGAGGATTTGCTCAAACTCTTGCAGGCTCTCAATAGGTTTGTAGGTAATGACATTGCAACCGACCAATTTCGATGGGGGCATACTGATGGAGGGAAGTTCATAGTGAAGTCAGTCTACAAGATAGCAATGGACCAAAATGCTATCACTGATAACTGGCCTTGGAAGTTAATCTGGAAGGTCAAACTTCCACCCAAAATTATTTGCTTCAGCTGGACAACAATTTATGAAGCCTGTCTAACACAGGACAACCTTGCAAGGAGGAAGATTCAGATTGTGAATAGAGGCTACATATGTAATAGAGAAGCAGAAAACCATAGCCATTTGTTTCTGCATTGCCCTGCTGCAGCAGACATTTGGTGCATGTTCCTCAACCTTTTTGGCCTCAGGTGAGTAATGCCTAACAATATCAGGGAAGTTTTTGTAAGCTGGAGCCACTGGAAAGTTGACAGCACCATCAAGAAGATTTGGAAGATGATACCAGCTGCCATCTTTTGGACTATTTGGAATGAAGGGAATAGAAGATGTTTTGATGGTCTCTCAACTAGCCAATCTATCGTCAAAGCTAGATGTCTTTTGTATTTATATAGTTGGGTCTTCTTGTCCCCAATGGATTCCCCTGATAGCTTTTTAGATTTTGTTTGCACTATGGTTATGTACTAGAGCTAACACAATTGTGCTCACTCTTTTGTAACTACCTTGCATCTTCTGGATGCCATGAAAAGAATCAATTACTTCATCAAAAAAAGGAAAAAAAAACTGTCCACCAAAGCTAGAACAGAGGGGAAGAGTAACCTAGTGTTTTTTGTCTCCGTTGGGATTTGAACTTGTATTTATTTAAAAAATCAATAAATATCAAATTCAAAAAAAATATTAAATTAATCTTATACTTTGAGGGTGTTTGGATTAGCTTTTTAAAAGTAGCTTATAAGCTAAAAGCTAAAAGTCATGAGTTGGGAATACCCAACTTTTAGCTTTTAGCTTATTTTTGTACCTTTTTAGCCTAAAAGTAGGTGCTTAAAAGCATTTTTTGTCTTTGCCAAACACTCTAAAAAATAAAAGAAGTGCTTAAAAGCCAAAAACACTTAAAATAAGCCAATCCAAACACCCTCTATATCAATAAAATATTTTTAAAAAATTATATGGCATTTGGTGGTGGTGGTTGTGGGTGTCGATTGGGGATTGTGTTGTGTCATGGTGATGGTTGTCAGTAGTAGCTAGTGGTGATGGTGGTTGACATTAGTGATTTTCAATGGTAGTTGGTGGTGGCAACTAATAATTGTAGTGAACGATAGTGACAGCCTATGTTGCGCGGACTCTTCAATTTTACCGCCGAACCCGTCTCGACGCGACACCTACGCTGGTGCGGGGTGCGTCTCGGATTCGTTCAAACGAATACGGACACTTTGACCAAAATCAAGAACAAATTTGAGGAAGTAAGATGTCTCCGTCAAGTAAGATGACCGAATCCGGCGAAATCTGTCGACGTTGGAAAGAACCAGAAGAGCAAATTATTGTCTCGTCGACATCGGTTCGCTTGTTCTTTGGGGAAGAAGACGCGTAATTTGGAGTGTTGGTTTCCAGAAGAGCAAATTATTTTTCAATTTGAAAAGTAAAGTAATTGAAAATTATAATTAAAAATAGTAAAGGACACGTAACTGATTTAGTACTCTTAATTGTAAAAGTATATATATTAAGGAAAAGTCCATAATTGTCTTCATCAACAGCATTAATAGTGGATTTTTAGAATATATTTATAACTATATATTTATAATATTTGATTTTCTTTAGCCGAATCCCCGCACCCGTATCCATACTCGGATTCGCACCCCCGAATCTTAAAATTTAAATTTTAATGAATCCGACTCTCGGATCCGCACTCGTCTCGGATACCCGCACCCGAGTCCAAGCAACTTAGGTGACAGCTAATGGTGGTGGTGAATGATGACAGTAGTTGGTGAACATAGTGGTTGTTGATGGAGATAATTCTTGGTAGTGATTGGTGGTTGTAATGGTAGTTAATTGTGATGATTGTAAATGGTGGTTAATGGTAGTGACAGCCGACTATGGTAATTGGTTGCGGTGATGGTTGTGGCTAAGGATGGTAGTTATGGGTAGTGGGAGGTGGTAGCTGATAATGGATGTTGGCGGTAACGGTTAGTGGTGAAAGTGAATGGAGTTGAACTGTCATCTTTGTAGAAATTCTTGAATAGGCATTTTAATGATATCAAGACTTTGTTATAGATCTTAATCATTCGGATCTTTAGACCCATTTGGTTGTAAAATTAAAAAAAACCGAACACGCTCAAGTGATAAAGAATTAAGATTCAAACCTAAAAATAAACAGACTTAACAACTAAGGCATGAATGGTTAACATTAAGACTTTCATTAAGTTCAAACAAATGAGGCATTGGTCCTTAAATTTCCTCTCTAATGTTTAATCCTTTCTCTAAGAGAATACCATTTCTATAGATCTTTCTCTAAGAAAAAATTAGTATTGGGCTTTCAAAAGTGTATATTTGAAATGTGGAAAATACTCAAAATAGTCAGCCACTTCCTAAGAATTTCTTTCAGATGGTACCCTATTACATTCTAGCATGGAAACGAAAAAACACGAACCAAAATAAAATACAGAGACCTAGAACCTGGTCACCTCAAATTTCAGAGCAATGCTTACCGTCTTAGGTTGTTGGCCCAAGCCTTCTTTTGAAAATGCTTTGGTCTTAGTTTCTTTCTCACAGATTTTGAATCGTTCCATCTCACGCTCAATAAGCTTACGAGCATCCATCAACGCTTGCTCATATGACGCACTCACCTATGTCAATAAGCAAAACCAGCAGAGGAAAAATAAATTCCATGGTTTTGTTCATGAAAACAAAAAGTAATCACACAGAAGGCAAATGAATGCATTGATGTGAAAAGGGCAGCCACCAACTCAAAATCAGAACTAAGAAAATTCAACCACTTTTCGGTTGTCTGGTGGAAAGCCATTACTTTTTTCAAACTAATTCCAGTAAGCCATTACTAACCTACAAAAGAAAAAGAAAAAAAGGCATAACTATATACTGTAAGAGAGTGTATCAGTAGAAGTTCATATCATCAAATAAAACTTTGTTCGCAATATGAATCCATCTTCATCATATACAATATAACTTAAACTCTAATCTTAAGAACCATGCTCAATCAAATAAGGCACTTACTATGGAGAAGAGGAAGTACAATTTGAAAAATAAACACCCAGCTAAAACTTCTCTAAGAGTCATTCACAAACTAACTATGCCAACATGTCCTGGAAAATTAGTAACAGTTCCATTTCAATTACCTATAGAGAACAGTTTCACTTTTAAAAAAACGAGAAACCTACGAGGGCTTGTGGTGCACAATTCGGAACTCGGCAGATAATGGGTCTGCCCCTCTAACTTTCTCCACTTAAATACCATGCTTTTTCTGCAACAAGAACGGAACATTTTCACTTTCTTGCTTCCTCCCATAGTTCCCTTCAGTGGTAGCATTTTCTCTTCTTTTCCTGTACCTTTCTCTATCAATTCTCTCTACTACACACCTCTTGCCACTTCCTTCCCACACAGACAACTGCACCACTTCCCCTCTCCTTCTAAAGAGGCAGCATAATAGGTAGATTTATTTTGCCCATGCAATGTCTTAAAATGAAATTTGATTAAACAAACGCCTGCAAAACAATCAACAAGCACATGGGACGTGCTCTCTCTATAACCATCTCTATCACCAACATAAGAAACTCACGTCTCGCTCAAGCATGGTGATAAAACAGAAATAAACACCTAAAGTCTAACAGGGGCCTCAATTAAATGGGAAGCGTTTCCAGATGGTACGAAAGAGTAGTGGGCCAGAAGTTCCCACGCCAAGGTAGAAACTAAAGGTTGACCCTGTGATGCAGTCCTTGAAATTTTCAAGTAAAAACAAGTCGAAAGATCACCTAAACTTGAAGACTAAAAAAGGAAGGACAAAAAAGGATCACTCGAACTTCAGAGGCTGACAATAGGATCGTAATCGTCACTATTTCTAGAATAGCTGACACGATATAAAGAAGTAGGATATGATCCAAACTTTTCATACAGGTCAGCCTGTGGGCCACATACAGTCAGGCTTTATTCTTTTAGTTAAGATCAAGACAGCAAAAGTGAATGATCACAATAGTCTAGGTTTCTAAAGTAGCTTATACTTGCTGAACAAATAGCTTTAATTTCGTTCTCCTAGACTTTTGTCATCTTATCTGGAGACTTCTATACATTTTTTTCTTTCATTTATAGTTCATGTATTTCTTTTTCCTTAGAACAATAATTAAGTCTGGATCATTCTATTATTTTGATGTCAATCAACTTAAATTGAGGAATTTGTGATATTCAGCGTTCTTTTAGACAAGACACTTGCAGATCTCGATTTGTTGTGACTAAGTAATCATTTTCCTGTAACCGTGGAGTGTGGTCCAGTTTGTGCGCACCTCGACTAATTCAATGAGATAACTGCTACCTTCCACCAGCGGTAGAGGGTAATTCTGTCCACCAAAAACTTGGATAGATGAAAAAAAAAATCACCTAATATTTTTGCTCCATTCCGGGATTTGAACCTAAAGACCTCATGGTTCTCAACTTACTTCATTGACCACTAGGAACTCTTATCAATGAGGGGCGGGCTAAATGCTTGACATAATACATGCATGAATTTGGTCTTCAATGAATGACAGTGATTCAAACATTTCCAGCCGAAATACTTTGTTGGTCTGGAACTGCACACGTTATAATGTCATGCTATGTGAAAATTGAGAGAACATGAATCACTGACTCGCCATTCTATTAATATAATAGTAAGTGTCATAACCAGGTATTTTCATGCAATAAAAAATGAATACGGAGCATTGCTAGTATAGTGAACGACAAGGAAATGCATCTAGGTAACAATAAAGAATTGAATTGTCTGCGCATAATTTAAAGCAAGTGAATATTTACCTTTTTATCTTTGATTTCGCTTGATTGAATCCATGTTTTGATTTGGTCTCTATACCTCTGAAGCTTTTTTATCTCCTTTTTCAAATCCGCTTCAAATTTTTCCTTCTGGTTCGCATTATCCGTGTCATAAACCTGAAGAAACAGGTAAAAGAATACTCAATAAAAGAAAGTTTCTTCAAATGTGGGCTCTACTGAAGCAGTAGAAACCTTGTTCCATATGCTATCGAAGACATCAACGCCTTCTTGAACTTTCTTCAGAACTCGATCTATTTCACCCTGTAGCTTTCGACTCGCTCCCATTGCAACTCAGCGAACAACACACCGATCGATCAGTCAAAACCCAGTAGGGTTTTTTCGTTTTGAGATGTGTAAAGTATTTCGATTAGTTCTATCTCGTTTTTGTTTTAGGGCTTTAGATTTGGGGGTCTATAATTCCTTTTCCCAGTTTAGCCTATCAGAAATAAAATTAATTCTTTTTTTCTTAATTACGAGTAGTATTTTTTTTTTTTTTTTTTATTATTATTATTATTATTATTATTATTATTATTATTATTATTATTATTATTATATAACTAGTGACATTTGGCGTGTGCTAAGTTTGCTGAATACTCATCAAAATTAAATTTGTAATTATTTCTTTTTATTTATTTCGCTCTTTGTGATATTAAGTTATTATAAAAATAATTAGACATTATTTTGTAAATTTCTAAAAATCAAATTATGGTATAAAAATATTTGAAAGTTAAAGAAGAATTTTTTTTTCTTCAAATAACTGTATGACATAAAAACTCTTATGTTTTCCTTTTATTGAATATTTTTTTTGAGAATATAGTGTTCAATAAGTTATAATTGTGTAATCAACAAATAGTTTATTGAATTTGAAGTAATTGAAATTAAATTGAAAAGCATAAGAAAAAAAAGAAGAGAAAATCTAGTATCCTTACTTAAACCAAGACATACAAATATGGAATTTATCTATTCTAACTTATTCACAAAAGTAATTAGATCCCTACTTTCATTTTCTTTCTAATGAAATCAGTTTGTATCGTACAAATACTTAGATGTCTAAATGAAAAGACCCTTAGGTTCAAGTTGTCAACCTGCACATCAATAATATTTGAGACTTCAAGCATATTTTACTTCACTGGATATTTATATACTGAGATAGAACTTGTAGATTTTAATATTCAAATTTAATTCAGTGTATATTAATTTATATTAGCTCAGTCAACTACTTGAAAAGTTTAGATGGACTTTAAGCATATTGGTCAATAGGAGAAATTAAAATTAATAGTGTTATGCATTAAACGAATTGTTGTTTGTATTTATTGTTGTAGTTCATGAACCAACCATTCATAGATTTAATAAAAAGATTAAGTCATGTTTATGGATTAATTGTGTCAAAATTGAGTACTGCACTTTCTTGATTGAGTGTTGATTTTAGTGAAAATTTTTGATGAAAAAGATAACTATTAAAATGCATTTGATTTAATTTGAGTCACCGTAAAAAATGACTAGGATGAGTTAAATAGGTGAATTTCTTAAAGAGATTGAGTATTTAAAATTGAGGGTTAGTTATTTGATTTTTAAGCTGACATGCGTCTCTCCGTTAAAAATATGATTATACATATGCCAAACTATAACGAAAGGGATATATTTAAACCGAAGGTACAACGATGAATATGTTTAAATATTTTTAATAGTACAGAGATTTATTTGACCCTTTTTTATTTTCTGAATTAAACCAATATTGACTAACCAACTATTGTAAAAAGATATTTAGGTATTCAAAAATATCGACACAATATTTAACCTCAAATGAGTGAAAAAATTATAATTTATTAAAAATAAAAAAGTGATCTTATAATATGAATTGAAACTATGCATCACAAAGCAACGATTTATTGAAGAAGCTAATCATTTATTTACAAATTCCCTTTTTTATTTTGTTTTATCAAATTAAATATTTTAATATTTATTGTTAAAATTTAAAATTAATCAGATCATTTCAAATTTTTTTTGCTAAACATTTCAAGAAGAAAAACAATTGTGAAGGTTGATTTTAAGCTTAATAACAAGCTTATCATATAAAAATTTAACAAAATATTCATGATGAAGTTATAATTGACCAATCTAGCCCAAATAATAACCTCCATATGGCTGACATGGGCCTTACCAGGAACACCGGACTAAGCCAAGTTTTTTCTACCCCTTGACTATACTACCTCGACCTTAGAGACATCGGAACAGTCTTTTTCTCATCATGTCTTAATAGTTGAAGTTGTTGTTAGTCCAACACGAGTTGCTTAGCCTATCATTTAGGCTATAAAATCTTTTAAAACGTTTTAAGAAAAAAAAAGATGAAAGAAAAATACTTTAATTGGGGATCCTTCCTCAGTAACTCTCCAAAGTACAAAGCAACAACAATATTTTTATTTCAATACTAGTGAAATACAAAGAAAGTAATACCAGAAGGGTTGGCCAAAGCCTGCCTTCTAATTACAAGAGGTGACCCTTTTATTGAAAGGATCGAGAGGAAAATCTAAAGTTCATGACGTAAGTGCTTACGTCATGTTACATTATTAGACCGATATTGGGGTCCTCTACTTTATAAAAGTTTTACAATAATTCAAAAAGCATACAATAATTTTAACTTTATAAAAGTTAATGTCTTGTCCTCTAATCTTTCACAATCTCTTTCCCTTTGGATTTGTCTGAGCTAGAAGATTCTTCTATCTGATTTCTGAACTGTTGCAGAAACGTTTCAATATCCATTTCTTCCGTGCTATGAATACTTTGAGATTCTCCTGCTAAACAGTGGTCTTCTTCATTAGAAGTGGCCATGGATATGCTGTCTGAAAATTCTATACTCATATTTTTTACTAAATCTTTTTTAACTTCTTTCATATATGAGGCAAGAAGTTCAGATTTGAAAATAGTCCCTTGTTTCATCTGTAATTTTCTGGTTATATGTTTAAAAGGACTAATATTATCTTTATCCTGTATAACTTCTGTTTGGTTCTTGTTGGTCTCAATAGCCACATTGATCGAGTTTATTATCTCGCGTCCATGAAGTTTTCCCTCCACATCTTTTTGGAGTAATTTACTCCAAAATTTTGTATGGAATTTTCTTTTTAAGCAAGGAAACCCTTCTTCATTTGTTTGAATTTTTTTTGTCCATTTCATTATCCATGTGATAGAAAATTGTATAAAAAAATACATTAAGGATATTCCCTTGAAATGTACGTCCTCCTGTTGTAATTTTATTATCTTGGGTGAAACATCAACCCATTGAGCATATAATTTTTCATAATCTTCTGAGAGAATATTCAGAGTTGGACCATATAAAGTCCACCACTGGCAAAACCAATTTGGTATATATTGTTTGAAAACATTTGAACATATTTTGATAAACCATGAATGCTTCTTATTAGCATTCTCATATAATAAAGCTTTATTAAAGCTCTCAATGTAATCCCAGTAATTAAACTTAACAGCTACTCTTTGTTCCAGATGGGTGTATTTCCGTTCCTTCATCGTGTTGATTCCCCATTCTTCTGGGGTAAATATTTTTTTTATAATAATTTTTGAAAAGTTATAAACTTTCTTGGTATTTGCTGGGTAAAAATGCTGGAATTCAGCAGACCCGATAGATGAGAGTATAATTTCATAATGCATTATGTATTTGTATGTTGAAACAACATATGATGCCGTATCAAAATATCTCGACATGATTTGCTAAGGATCCTCTCTCCATTGTAAATCCCTTGGCCCAAGAAGAAGTACTACTTCATCTTTCTCATTCTTATCATATACCTCAATGTTTTCTCCTACTTCGTCATTGACGACTGCAGAATATGACGGTGGTGCATTGTTCTGAGGTTGCCTTGATTGTATAAAATCCATGAATTCTTTATACATTGGGTGTTCGGTATTAATTCCCGAGATACCTGTAGAAGTTCCTACAATGTTTGAGGCTATTAGTCTCTGGTTTCCTATCTGAGCCAAAATATTATTTCTGCTCATGGGTACTTTCCATCTTCCTCTATTAGAGGAAGAACTTCCAGATGGCCGCATTATCCTGTATTCATGAAATAAAGAATTATTAACTCAAATATTCCCTAGTAAGAAAATCAGGAAGACTATTATCTGTTCCCTTTTTATAATGTATTTCAAAATCGAATGGTGCCAATAAAGCTTGCCATCTTGCAAACATTTGTTTAGAAACATCATGTTTTACATCTTTATTAAAGATGAATTTAGCTGCTTGACAATCAGTTTTTATGATGAACTTTTGATTATATAAGTCCCCCTGGAATTTTAAAACACTTTTGACTATGACTAAAGGTTTTCCTAGCCCAAAGTCGATATTCCGGAGCTAACAACGCTGACGGATTTTCCATCCGAGGTCGTCTTCTCTGAATGTTGACCAAAGCCAACCCTACCAGCCAAACAAGCTTGAAAACACAGAAAGCAACACAAAACCAAACTGAAAGCACTCAGACCCAGACTAATGGTCCCACTAGATCAAAATCCCCATTTCGGAGCCAACGGAACTGTCGGAATTCAATTATGAGTACGTTTACCAAGAAAGTTGACCGAAGTCAATGAATTTCTAAGTTCAAGGTCTAAAATAGGGAAAAGGTCATAACGATCTAACGAATAGCCTGGGCACCGAACCGTCAGTCCCGACAAGTCATAAATGACCCGTAGCTACTGAGGGCAAGCTTGAAACACGAAAAAACGCAAAAATAGAAAATGACCTAGAGGATCATTACAACATCCACTACTAAAAGAACTTTCATCTGCGAAAGTTAGAAAAAGGATAGTACTTGAAGACTCGAAAAGACGAGGATAATGGGTTCGCACATCGGTCTCGATCTCCCAAGTAGCCTCCTCGACAGGACGATGCCGCCACTAAACCTTAACTGACAGAATCTCCTTGGATCTCAACTTCCTAACCTGCTTGTCCAAAATAGCAACAGGCTCCTCCTTAAAGGATAAGGACTCATCCAACTGAACTGACTCTAACTGAAGCACGTGAGACTCATCCGAAATATACCACCGCAGCATGGAGACATGAAACATATGATGCACACTGGAAAGAGCAGGAGGCAAAGCTAACTCATAGGCAACCTCCCCAACACGACAAAAGATCTTAAATGGCCCAATGAACCTCAGACTGAGCTTACCCTTTCTCCCGAACCTCATCACGCCCTTCATGGGCGATACCCAAAGGAACACACGGTCACCAACCATGAACTCTAGATCTCGAACTCTCCGGTCAGCATAAATCTTCTGCATACTCTGGGCAGTGCAAAGCCTCTCCTGAATAACACAAACTCTATCCATAGAATCACGAAGCAAGTCAGTACCCCACGGCCTAACCTCGAAAGCACAAAGCAACCCACTGGAGATCTGTACCGCCTATTATGCAAAGTCTTAAACAGAGCTATCTGAATGCTGGAATGGTAGATATTATTATATGTAAACTCTGCCAAGGCTAAACACTGGTCCCACTGACCCCTGAAATCAATAACACATGCTCACACCATATCCTTCAGAACCTGAATAGTACGCTCTGACTGACCGTCTCTCTGCGTATGAAAAGCGATGCTAAGCTCGACCCTAGTACCCAACTCTCTCTAAATAGACCTCCAGAAGTGCAAAGTGAACTGAGTGCCTCGGTTGGAGATGATAGAAACTGGCACGTCATACAAATGGACAATCTCCCGAATATAGATCTGAGCCAACCTCTCGAAACTGTAGGAAGTCTGAACCGGCAAAAAGTGAGCAAACTTTGTCAACCTATCCAATATAACCCAAATAGCATTAAATCTCCACAAGGTACGTGGCACACCGACTGCAAAGTCCATAGCAATCCGCTTCTATTTCCACTTCGGAATGGGTAGCCTCTGAGACAAACCACCTGGCCTCTGGTGCTCAAATTTCACCTGCTGACAGTTCAAGCACCTAGATACGAAAGCTAAAATATCCCTCTTCATCCTACACCACCAGTAGTGCTGCCTCAAGTCACGATACATCTTAGCTGCCCTGGGATGAATGGAATACCTAGAACAATGAGCCTCCTCCAATATTAATCTGGCCAAGTCACAAACTCTAGGAACGTAGATACGACCCTCGATCCTCAGAATACCCTCTGAATCCAAAGTCGCCTTCCTAGCCTCACCGCTCAACACTTTGTCATGAATGATCCTCAACCTCGCATCATTAAATTGTTGTGCCCGAATCTGCTCCAGCGAGGAAGATCTAGCCTCAATACAGGCAAGAATAAGACCCAGCTCAGAAATATCCAGTCTAACCAACCTATTAGCCAAGGACTGGATGTCCCAAGTTAAAGGTCGCTCCTCTGTTGCTAAGAAAACCAAGCTACCCATGCTTACCGCCTTCTGGCTCAAGGCATTTGCCACCACATTTGCCTTGCCAGGATGATAAAGAATAGAGATGTCATAGTCCTTCAGTAACTCCAACCACCTACGCTGCCTCAAATTTAGATCTTTCTGGCTGAAAATGTACTGAAAACTACGATGGTCAGTAAAGATCTCACAATGCACACCATAAAGATAATGCCTCCACATCTTCAACGCGAAGACCGCTGCTAACTCCAAGTCATGTATGGGGTAGTTCCTCTCGTGAACCTTCAACTGTCTAGAAGCATATGCAATAACCTGACCCTCCTGCATCAATACACAACCCAAACCAATACCTGACGCATCACAATACATGGTGAAACCCTGACCCTCGACCGTAAGAGTAAGAATAGGAGCTGAAGTCAACAAGTCCTTGAGCTTCAGAAAGCTTACCTCACACTCATCTAACCACCGGAAGGGAACATTCTTCTGAGTTAATCTAGTCAATGAAGCTGCTATCGAAGAAAAAACCTCCACACACCATCTGTAATAACCTTCCAACCTGATGAAACTGCGAACCTCGGTAGGAAAAGTAGGCCTAGCCCAATCACGAACTATTGCAATCTTCATCACATCTACCATAATCCCGTCCTTGGACACCACGTGCCCCAAGAATGCCACCAACTTAAGCCAAAACTCACACTTAGTGAATTTGGCATATAACTGATGGTCTCGCAAGGTCTGAAGCACAACTCTGAGATATTGCTCATGCTTTTCTCTACTCCTCGAATAAATCAGGATGTCGTCGATGAACATAATCACAAATGAGTCCAAGTAGGCACTGAACACACGGTTCATCAACTCCATAAATACTGCTGGGGCATTAGTCAACCCAAAAGGCATGACTAGGAACTCATAATGACCGTATCGAGTCCTAAATGTAGTCTTTGGGATGTCCCAGCCCTAATCCTCAACTGTTGATAACCGGACCTTAAATCTGTCTTAGAGAATACCGCCGCACCCTGTAGCTGGTCAAACAAATCATTAATACGCGGCATCGGATATCTATTCTTAACTGTTACCTTATTCAGCTGTCTGTAGTCAATACACATTCATAGATCCGTCTTTCTTCTTCATAAACAAATCTGGAGCACCCCACGAAGACACACTAGGCCTGATGAACCCTCTACTCAATAGATCCTGGAGCTAATCCTTAAGCTCCCTCAATTCAGCAATTGCCATATGATATGGCAGAATAGAAATGGGCTTGGTGCCGGCTCAACATTGATACCAAAATAAATGTCACGATCAGGAGGAAGACCCGGAGGATCAAAAGGAAACACATCTGAATACTTGCAAATCACGGGAACTGACTCAAGAGGAGGTGTGGTGGCACTAGTATCACGAATGTAGGCAAGATAAGCTAAGCACCCCTTCCCAACCAATCTCTGGGCGCTCAGAAAAGATATAACTCCCTTCGGCATGTGGCTATCGACTCTCTTCCATATGATAGGAGGGATACCAGGCATCCAAAGAGTAACAATCTTGGAGAAGCAATCCAATACCGTATGATAAGGAGACATCCAATCCATGCCCAAGATCACATCGAAGTCAACCATATCAAGTACAACCAAGTCCACCCACATGTCATACCCCAAGATAGTCACCACACAAGCCCGATACACCTGATCCACTACTAAAGAATTACCTACTGGGGTAGATACACGTAAGGGCACAGGCAAAGACTCGCAAGCAGACTCCAGACGAGTAGCATAATAAGCAGATACATATGAGAATGTAGACCCCGGATCAAACAAAGCAGAAGTAGAATGATGACAAATGGAGATCGTACCTGTGATCACCATATCTGAAGCTTCAACCTCTGTTCGGCCTGGAACTGCATACATGTGGCTCCTACCGCCACGACCACCTGACTTACTGGACTGAGGACCGCCTCTAGTACCTTGGGGACCACCCCTACTACCTTGTGAACCGCTTCTAGCTGGTGGTGCTGGATCCCTGAGGCCTGAACCAACGAATCCTATCACTTCTAGTGCGGTACTAACGGACAATCTCTAGCAAAGTGGCCTATCTCACCACACTCGTAGCAACCCCGACCATATGTACCCCACTAAGAAGACCCAGCTGAATCAGAACGACCGCCACAACCTATGGACCCTGAATGGCCACCTCGTAGAGCAGGAATGATACTCTGCCTACTCTGACCCTCAGAAGTCTGTAGTGCCGCCTGAACAGGTCGGCTCGGCTGAAAGCACTGCTGGTGCTGACCTCTACCATAGTAGCCTCTACCACGGGTCTGAGAACCGCTGAAACTGCTCTGATGGCAGGGCCTTTTATTGCTGCCCCCTTGGGCCTCGAGAAGTACACCCTCAATGGTACGAGCATGATCCACCACCTCAAGAAAAGACTAACTCGATGCTACCATACTCTCTGTAGCCAAGCAAAGATGCAAGGTCAACCCTCGAACAAATCGGTGAACTCTCTCATGCTCGGTGGGCAGAATCATAGTGGCCTATCTGGATAACTGGTGGAAGCGAACCTCATACTCAGTCACTATCATGGAGCCCTGCTCCAACCCGGAGAGCTGATCCATTAACCGCTCTCTCATGCTATGCAGTACGTACTTCTCCAGAAAATCTGCGAAGAACTGGGCCCAAGTAAGCAGAGGTGACCCAGCTGGTTGGCAAGCAATATATGACCTCCACTACTGTTTCGCAGGACCATCCAGCTGAAATGCGATATAATCTGCTCCATGTGACTCTACTAACCCCAAATTATGTAATCTCTCATGGCAGCTAGTCAGAAACTCATGTTCATCCTCCTTAGAAGCACCTGAGAACCTCGGAGGACCCAATCTCAAGAATCTACCAAGCATGTTCTGCTCCTCAGAAGACATAACTGGCACGACTGGAAGAGGTGGAGCAACTGTAGGAATCGGTAATACCTCCAATCTGGGAGCCACAACAGCAGGCTGTGCTCATGTACCCTGTGCTGCCGCCTAAGCTGAAGTCTGACCCTCATCTCTAACCTGAGAACAAATCGGAGTGGTCGGCAAAGCTGCTGCTGGAGTCATACCCTCAAGGAACCCCAATAATCGAACCAAAGTGCCCTGCAACACTTGAGTAGCCACAAAACCTGCCGGATACTGGTCTGGCCCCACATGCTCCAACTCATAATGAACCTCATCCATTCTAACCTCAGGCTCTGGTGACGGTAGTCTAGCTTGGGCCCGAGATGGCGCTGCATCCCGTGCCCTACCTTGACTTATGGGTCGACCTCTACCCCATCCTCTTGTATTGTTCGAACCATTTGAGAAAGAGTGAAACAAAGATACTCAAAAGTTGAACGAGTCAAGAACGCACGATAAGGAATCAAATAACATGACACATTTCCTAGGAATGTCCTATAGCCTCTCGCAGATTAGATACCGATGTCATCGTACTGATCCACGAGACTCTACTAGATACTTTGCTCTTGTACTGGCGAGACCGATGAACCTAGAGCTCTGATACCACTCTGTCACGATCCAAAACTAGGCCATGATGGCGCCTACATAATCTCGGGTAGACTAGCCAAACCCAATGATGCGAAAGACAATAATGCAGTTAAAATAAGGAAAAACGGAAGACATAACTGAAAAGACAAGGACAATAGCATATATACATACCATCGTACAAAATATACATAAGAAGGCCTTAAGGTGATCAAAGAGACAAAATATACACGAGAACCAACCCAGACCTGGTGTCACTAGTACAAGAGCGACTAAAGTAAGGAGTAGCTATACAACATAATCTTTCTATCCAAAGTACAAAATATAGACTGAATATACAAGATGGAAAGCATGTAAAATCTCCAACAGTGACGGGAGCTCACCGTAATCCAAACTGCAACAGGCCTCGAACGATAGGAAGGTCAGTGAGGGTGGATCGTACTAGGTGCTGCATCAGAAAAAGATGCAGAGTATGGCATGAGTACTAAGACAACGAGTACTCAGTAGGCATCATAGGTTGACCGAGCGCAAAAAGATAATATATAAATAATAAGATACAAGAAAGCATTAAAAATACAGAGATCCACCTAAATCTAGTTATAGAGCCGAAAATCGAAGCAACCCAAAATAATAAAAATGGTAAAGTAATAACAAGATCAACCCAAATCAACCGTCAATCCAAACACACCCAAGGCCAATGCAATGCAATGTGACAATGATGTAATGTATGAATATGTACAAATCAAACCCGACATCTAGTACACGGGAGCCCGGGATGGAACATCGGGCTTATTAAATGAATGCAGGAAGGAAAAACTCGAAATAGAGCATCGGGTGCCCAAAATTTAACCTCAGACTCATCAACGTATGCATAAAAAGTAAAACCCGAGAAACACATTAGGTGTCCGAAATTTAACCTCAGACTCATCAATGTATGCATAAAAAGTAGTATTTTCCCCTTTTTCCTTCCAAAAATCAGTAACAATTCCAAAGCAGTCCTTTTAAAAGCCCAAAGATCATGAAAATCCAATAGTTGTCAAGTGTAGGACCCAAAAACCTTAAAATTATTCTTTTCCATACCGATAGCATGACAATGCAGTATGAGCATATAAATTTCCATGTTCAGAGAAAACACACAACAAGGAAAAACAGGGCAAAGCACCCTTCAAACCAAGAGAATTGACCTGGACTTCGTCCAAATCCAAGCTATGCCTCGGGCCCACAGTTACACATAGCGATAGAATAAAGCGAGAAGGTACCGAAAATAAAGCTAAAAAAAAGCACCGAGAAGCACGACTCTACCTCTAAAGCCTCCTAAAAGTATACTAAGGATTCTATACTAGCCATAAATATACTACAAGCTCCTAGGCTAAGGATAAGCATGATAATTCTATACTATAATTCGAAATGGCCAATTTAAAGCGATAAACAGGATTCAAGCCTAAATCTATCTAATATCCTACCTAATATTCCAGTATCATACAAATATATAAAATCTAACTAAACTCAGTCTAGAAGGTAAACCTTAACCTACCTCGGGGATGAACTGCAACCACGAACTGTCACTCGTGTGCCTTTCCCTTCCGAACAGCCTCAGAAAGCTGCCACGCTATCAAGAATATAATCTAGGTGTCAAGACGAGAAAAACGACACCCATATTGATATATGGAAAATCGAGTTGGAAAATGACCCTCGAGGCCCGCACAACAAAACAGGAAATAAAATTCACAATTATGCCCGCGGTGGATTTAGGAACCCATGCTCAAAGTTTGAGCGCGAACGGAGTTCGTTTTGGGGCTCAAAACAGCCCCAAAGTACTACTAATTCAAGAGAACAAAAGTGGAGGATTAACGATTTTCAAGGGCAAAAACATACACATTTGGAGGCAAGAATTGACCGCGGACCAGAACTAAAGCCTCCACGAACAATCAACCTCACCAACACAGCTTAAACCCAAGAAAACCCAAGCTTGTAAGAGCCTTAACAATGGAGGTTTTCAAGCTTGAAGAGGAGGATAAGACTTGAGGAAGAAGGAGCTTACCAATGATATGGGAGCAAGATTAATGACAAATTTGGAGAATTTCCACAAGCCCACACTATTGTTGAGTAATTGGAGTTGAGAAAATTTAAGTTGGAGTTGAGAGAAATGAAAGAAATAAGCTAAAAATCGTGAAAAACAAGAATTTTAAAGGCCTGGCCGTAGGCTGTCACCGTTGGCGATGAAGGCTGGCCATGCGCGCGCGCGATTATGCTGGAGGGGCGCCGATGGCGCTGAAGGCCTGTGCCTGCAACAAAAACCAGTAATTTCTAATCTTCTCCAGGGAATTTTGGGCACAACTGGAACTCGATACCCACAAACCAATAGTGCTACTAGAGTGGAAACGACATTCCGGACTCAAAGGATCGATAAATTTACCAACGAAGATCGTTTTAAGGAAAAGTGGGCCCCATTACCAAAACTAACTCGGAACTCAACACCCCAAAACAAGTCCAAAAGCCTCGGGACCCAAACTAAATGTTCCCCTAGCCCAAAGTCAACATTTTGGAGCTAACAACGCTGATGGATTTTCCATCCGAGGCTGTCTTCTCTGAATGTTGACCAAAGTCAACCCTTCCAGACAAACTGGCTTGACAACACAAAAAACAGCACAAAATCAAACCAAAAGCACTCAGACCCGGACCAATAATCCCACTAGACCAAAATCCCCATTCTAGAGCCAATGAAATTGTCGGAATTCAATTCTGAGCATGTTTACCAAGAAAGTTGATCGAAGTCAAAGATTTTCTAAGTTCAAGTTTTAAAATAGGGAAAAGGTTATAACGACCTAATGAACAGCCCAGGCATTGAACCGTCAGTCTCAGTAAGTCATAAATGACCCGTAGCCGCTGAGAGAAAGCTTGAAACGCAGAAAAAAGCAAAAAAAAAAAAATGACCTGGAGGGTCATTACACTACGTCATGTATTTCTTCTATAAAGATCAATATGGCTTATGTGATATGTTAAAATAAATACTTTAGTTTCTTTACGTGCCATTCCCTAGTCTAACTATCAAAGCTTATAAGTATTTATATTACTCCCTTCGAGTCAAGTCTTTATAATATTTTATATAATCGTAAGTGTCTTTATTTGAAATTCTTAGGAGCCATATGCTATATATGTCACTTGTTATAAATGAAAATAAATGGCCATAATATAATCACACTGGTATATGTGAAAACATATGCAATATAGTCATAAGCTAAATAAGAACTAGCCCTTGGATAGCTAAATATCATGTTTAAGGAAGTTAATAATATATAGAGATTCTACTTAAATAGCTAAACGATCTTCATCGTAATTTACATGTATAAGCCTTTAAGGCATTATGTGATGTAGGTTACTCTTAACATTGAGAGGGTATTCATGGGTTCTACTTGAAACACCTGCACGATGTGATTCTGCGCACATGATTGAGACCAGACCATCACCAAAGATTGTGGCGTATCCACCCTTCTGGCATAATTTGCATTTGGAGTCAACTGAAATGTCATGCACTGGTTCCCCTGACTCAAACAAATATATGGCACACATGGCATACAGGCAAGACCCTCATAGCAAGTTCATGAAGGACGTACCTCGTGTCAGACCACTAGGAAAATTATGTGTATAGAATCATAACAATGAGTATTTGAGCAACATATGCCTTACACTTGACTTAGATCGCCTTCAGTAGACCATCATATGAGCATTTGTACTAAAATAGTTAAAGTACATCACTAAGGCAAATTATAGGTTCTATATTATAATAAACCCCTCTTTTAAGGTTATGTAATAAGCTAATAAGGTTGGTGCACTAGTTACAATTTCACATGATACATCTATTACTTGTATGCTCATAAGTCTTTCATGTTGATATTTAATTCATATGAGCATTTTTACTTGTCTACCTATTATTTTTTTTGCTTTATATACTAGTACATATTGTATATGTACTGATGTCCTTATGTTGGGGGTGCTGCAATTCTATTAACGCAGGATTATATTCACAAGGTAGTAGACGTCCATGTTAGGCTCTATTTCCTTCTTCAACGGATATTTTGGTGAGATCCATCTCTATCTGGGGCCAGGATTATGTCTAGTACTTTTGGCTATATATACATGTCGCTAGTTGGGTACGTCAGGGCCTGTCTCGACTAGTTATTAGTGGCATAGTGTTTTAAGATCTTTAAAAGCTTTCTAGACATCGTACAACGTAATATTGTATAGTTTTTGTTCAGATAACTCGACAATATGTATATGTAACTCGTGTTAGTTATTCTGCTCAGTATTATTTTATAACATCGTATATGTTATAGATTATCTATACAATAGGTGCTCATACTGTTCTTGTCTGCCTCTATCATTTTGGGACTTGAAAAACTTGGTATTGGAGCGTAGGTTTAGTTGTCCCAGGGAGTCTAAGAAGTCGTCTCTAGTAGGACTTTTCTTATGAATATGTTGCGTGCTGTATTTATAATTGAGGGGCTACATAGGTATTTAGGAATTTGACCTTGTTTTAAAATCTAGATCATGCGATAGAGCTAAGTCATAGAAAGTTACTTCTGACTCATACTCTGCTTATTGTGATACAGATCATGCCTGCTATATAAAAGGATAAAGTAGTCCAGAGGGCCATTACTAGCACAACTCGGGAGGCAGCCACTACAGAGCAGTCTCAAGTAATAGGGGATCAGACTAAGGCTCAAGAGAGCTCATCGAATCCTATGCTTCCAAGTCCTCAAATGCCTAGGACAAAAGGGCCTATAGGGTTCCTACACCTCCAGTAGCATCAACAGTAGTTCCTACACTGCCACTAGGTTCCTCAGACATGATCTTAGAGGAGCGATACAGTTGGTCAATCAGTTAGTAGCTGCTTGTCACGACCCAAAAGCACAAGGGTAGTGATGGTACCTACCCTAACCAACCATGGTAGGTAAGCCAAAATCAACAAACACCAACAACTCAAAGACAAGGGCAACATAAAAAAATATAGATACGATCATATGTAATAATAACAACTCGCCAAAATATTCTCAAAACTAAAAATACAACCGAACAACATAAATTTCCACGACTCAGCTGTCATAAGTACAAGAGCGACCTCTAGAATTGGAAGTCAAAACTGAAATACAAAGTCTATCCAAAATGTAGAAGGGACAGAATTGAAAGATAGAAGAAGCTGAGACAATCTCTAGCCACGGGGTCCGTTAGTACCTAGATCTGCATTAAAAGGATGTAGGGAAGTAGGGGTGAGTACGGTCCACTTGTACTCAGTAGGCATCATTGGCCGATCGAGCTTAAGCATTTACTATATCGAATAAAAAAATACTAAAATAACCCTGCAAGCAGAAAAGTTTCAGTAGTTCAATATCAATGATAACACAATATATCTCAATCACAACAACAATCCAAATGATAATGCAGTGCAATGACATAAGATGAAATGCATATATATATATATATAGATTCAGAATCTTGCATCAGACGGAGTATGTATAATAGCATATGTAAATGTTCAAAATCCAACATCGGACTAAAAGAGTAAAATATTGTATATTTTAGGTCCGGAATCCTGCATCGGATTGAATATGTAGAAAGTATTTCATTTTCTTTCAAAAATCGGTGTTTCTGACAGTACAATTCAGTAATTCATGAGATGAATGTATATGAATTATCAAGATGATAAAAAGATTCAATCACAACACATGAATACGAAATCTCAAGATATCAACCAACTCATGAACACATGCTACAAGCCAGTATCAAGTCAAAATCCAATTCACAATTCTCTAACACGATACATACCCCCATTTTGGGCATCACAATGATAATTCATCTCATTTAATACACTAATCCACAATTTCACCCAACCCATAACATGCTTTACACGATAAGTCTCCAATAAAGTATGAAGAAAGTTAAGCCAGAACCTACATCGAAGCTTAACAACAAGGCTCACTCGATCACACTTGAGGCTTTCCTTTACGAATAACTTTTGAACGCAATTAATCTACCAATAACAAGTTTTACTCGTAAACACGAGTCCAATGATACTCATATTGCTAAGGTTCTAATTCGGGTCCAAAAATTTAATTTCGAGCTCATAAGGGTAAAATTAGAATTTTATTAAAAAATCAATTTACCCAAAACTTAAGGAGTTCAAATATGAAATTTCATAAAAAATGGAGTTAAAATCGAGCTTGAAATCATCAATTTGTCAAACTATAACTTTATCGAGAAACCCCCAAATTCTATAGTTGAAAACCAAGATTTGAAGGTGAAATCATTAAATAATCATTGAAAACTATATCAAAGTTGGGTAAGAAGCTTATACAACAAAAAAATCTTAAAATCCTCTTTGAAATCACCAAAAATCTAGTTCTAGAGCTCCAAAAATAAGGTGGGGAATAAAAATGGAATAAAAGGGGAAGCCCACTGTTTTGAACCCAGCGATCCCATATTGATGGAGAAATGGCCGCGGCGCAGAGTCACCGGTGCGATCAAATCTCCTCTATGGCGGAAACTACTTAAGTGGTAAGCGCCGCAACTGCAGAGAGGGCCTCGCCACTGTGCACTTGCCTACGTGAGAAAAATGTCACTTTGACGGAATTCGCTTAGGTAAGCCGACTTTGCCGTTGCGGGAAAAATGCCGCTGCTACGGATCCGCTGGAGCGATAGAATTTTGCAGGAGCAGACTCGTTATTTCAATTAAGATTCCGCTAGAGTTAAGCTCCCTGAGGTCTCTTAGGCTAACAAGTGCGACCCCTTGGCCGTAGGCAGGACGTCGCTAGTACGGACCAAGGGTCGCAGGTGTGACGCACCAGCACTAGTAGCCAACATCAACCTCAAACAACAAAAACACCCGGAATCAGCCATCGGAACACACCCAAAACCACACAAACATAAACTAATCATGCTACAAGACCAAAGTCGATATTCTGGACTCAATGAAATTGTCAAATTCACCAAAAAAGATCATTTTCAACGTATGTTGACCAAAGTCAATTCTAGGCCAGAACTTCCAATTTTCCAACAACTATCCAAAATGCATCCAAATTCCTAGGGACCCAAACCAACAGTGCTACTAGCCCAAAAATGGCATTCCGGAGCTAATGAAACTGATGAAATTCTTATATGATACATAAATTTTCAAATATTGACTAAATTCAACTATGTCAATGTCACAACCCAAAATCAGGCTGCAATGGCGCCTACGTAACCTCCGGTAGGCAAGCCAACCCAAGAATGTGAAAGTACAATAAAACGTTTAAAATAACGAAAAGCAGAAAGGAAACATACAAGAAAGGAGCCAACAGTGTAAATATAAACAAACCAAAATAGATATACAAAAATTACCCCAAAGTGACCGAGAAGACAAACATATACAAAGACCAACCCCGAATCTAGTGTCACTGGTATAAGAACATTTAAAGTGCGGGATAGCTATACAACATATACTGTCTATCCAAAATACAAAATATAGACAGAAGAGTAGATGGAAAGCAGTAAAGGATCTCTAAACGCCGGGAGCTCACTACGATGCGAATAGCAGCTGGCCGCGAATGATTGAAGGGTCAACGAGGGTGGCTCATACTAGGTGTTGCATCAAAAAAAGATGCAGAAGTGTAGTATGAGTACCCAAACACGGGTACTCAATAGGCATCATAGGCCGATCGAGCTCAGAAAGATAATATATAATATAATTTACAGAAAAGTAAACTAGCTACAGGGATCCACCTAAATCTAGTTATCAACAAAAAGCAGAACTATCTAAGCTGACGGTGAAGATAATAATAATAACCAAAGGTAGCAGACAATCCAAATACCGACAATCAGATGTAATGTATCATGAGATGATATGATGCACAATGTGGCCAATGCAAAAATATAAAAACCTGGTATCTGGTTCCCCAGACGCCGAAAATTTAACCTCAGATACATCAAAATATGCATAAAAGGAAAAATCAGATATGTGCTCATCGACCGCCTGTAATCGAACATCGGACTCATCAACAGAAAGTAAACGGAGAAAAGGTCTAGAAGCGTCCCTTGGACTGGCATAAAAAATTGTACTTTCTTTCTTTTCCAAAACCAATGATAAAACATGAGATAACTCCTTTGAAATCTGAAAATCATGGTAAAAGTAGAAAATCTCACATTTAAAATGAAATCCTATATTTTCTTTCATTCTTGTACCACTAACCATGAAAATGCAGTATGAATATGTAAATTTCCAAATTCAGAGAATATAACATACATACGAGGCAAACAGGGTAAAACACCTTGCAGACAAGAGAACTGACCCAGAACTCCATCCAATCCATGCTATGGTTTCGGGACCACAGTTACACATAAATGACAACAAGAGCGAAAACGAAACTAAAAGCATAAAATTAACCAGAAAAGCCTACGATATTGCAAAGCCACATCAAGCCCACTCTAAGGATTCTAGTCTATTAGAAGGAGGCTAAAGCACCCTAAACTAAGGATAAGCATTAATAATTCTAGTCTACGGTCCTGGAACAACCAATTATACAAAGATAGGATTTTAAGCCTAATTCTAATCTAAAACTTAACCTAACATTCACGTAACTTATAAGATAATCTAACTTAGCCATGTCTAAGGAAAATAAACTGTAACCTACCTCAGAGCCAAACTGTAAGTACAAATCATCAATCGTGTGCCTTCCCTTTTTGACAAGTCTCAGAATGCTTCCATGCTATCATAAGCATTATCCAGGTGTCAAGGCAAAAAGAAAGTCACCAAATTGCTGTATGGAAATTCTGGTCCGAAATCGTGTTGGAAAATGACCCTCGGGGCCCGCACAATAAAACAAAAAACAAATTTCACAATTATGTTCACAACGGGTTTCTAAACCCATGCCAAAATTTAAGCGCAAACGGGACTCATTTCAGGGCCCAAAACATCCCCGAAATTCCACTTGATGAAGAGATTTAACAAGGAATTTACAGAATTTAATCAAAAGATAACGTGAATTTAAAGATGAAAAAGGAGCAGAGAATTACGAGGAACTTACCAGAACAATGAGGGATGAAATAGAAGTTTGAACCAGCTCACAAGCTCTTAATGAATGGAAGAAATTGAAAAAGTGGAGGAGAAAACGAAGTTGATCACTTATATAGCTGCCAGGCACAGGCGTACCCGTACGCGGGCAGGCCATCGCGCACGCGAACTTGTGTAGGTAGCTTGGCCCTCGCGCATGCAAAGGGCAAGGGGAGGCCAGGCTCGGTGCCCCTCCTGTGCGCACGCGATCTAGCCACTACGCACGCGGGCACGAGTAGGTGGCCAGGACCACACATAGACGTAGGGAAAATGAGGCAATTCCCAATGCCTCTTTTATGCGCATGCAACCCACCCCTTGCGTAGGCAAAGGGTTGGGTACTACTGTAGCAGGAACCAGTAAAACCAGCAATTTTGCAACTTGAAAAGTCACCGAATGGACCCTCGAGATTCATCTGGGGTCCCGAAGATGCAAACAAACTATGCTACCCTACCAAAAATGGAATTCTAGACACAATGAAATTGATGAAATTCCCGACGGAGATCGTTTTAACAAAAAGGAGGGCCCACGTCTAAAAATAAACTTTTACCAAAAAGGAACCCAATAGTCCAAAATGAGTGTGAAAGCGTCGGGACCCGAACCAAAGGTCCCTCTAGCCCAATGTAAACATTCTAGAGCTAACAACATTGATGAAATTCCCATCCAAGGCTATCTTCTCTGAATGTTGACCAAAGTCAATTCTACCAGCTTTAAGAGTTTTTAAACATGGAAATAGGCTTAAAACACAAACGAACTGCCCAGAAATTGAACCATCAGTCCTGATAAGTCATAAATAAACTGTAGCCACTGTGGGAAAGCTCAAAATGCACGAAAATAAGAAAATGACCTAGAGGGTCATTACAACATCCACTACTAAAAGGACTTTCTTCCTCAAAAATCAAAGAAAGGAAAGTACCTGAAGGCTCGAAAAAGTGAGCATAACAGGTTCGCATGTCGGTATCAATATCCCAAGTAGCCTCCTCAAAAGGACGATGCCACTACTGAACCTTAACTGATGAAATCTCCTTAGACACCAGCTTCCTAACTTGCCTGTCCAAAATAGCAACATGCTCCTCCTCAAAGGATACAGACTCATCCAACTGAATCGAAACTCGCTAAAGCAAGTGAGATTCATCCGAAAGAGCAGGAGGTAGGGCTAACTCATAAGAAACCTCCCTAATGCGATGAAGGATCTCTAAAGGCCCAATAAACTTAGGACTGATCTTGCCCTTCCTCCCAAACCTCATCATGCCCTTCATGGGAGACACCTGAAGGAACAAACAGTCATCAACCATAAACTCTTAGTCTCGAGCCCTCCGATCAGCATAGCTCTTTTGCTTACTCTGGGTAGTACGAAGTCTCTCCTGAATGACCCAAACTTTATCCATAGAATCACAAAGCAAATCAGTACCCCACGGTCTAACCTTGAAGGCATCAAACCAACCTACCAGATATCTGTACCACCTACCATACAAAGCCTCAAACGGAGCCAACTGAATATTAGAATAGTAGCTATTATTATACGCTAACTCTGCCAAGGCTAAGAACTGGTCCCACTGACCTCCAAAATCAATAACATAGGCCCACAACATATCCTCTAGAACCTGAATAGTACGCTCTGATTGACCATCAGTTTATGGGTGAAAAGTAGTGCTAAGCTTAACTCTGGTACCCAACTCTCTCTAAATAGACCTCTAGAAGCACAAAGTAAACTGAGTACCACAGTCAGAAATTATAGAAACTGGCACCCCATGCGAACGGAGAATCTCATGGATTTAGATCTGACCCAACCTCTCAAAACTATAGAAAGTTTGAACCAAAAAAAGTGAGCAAACTTTGTCAATCTATGCATGATGACCCAAATAGCATCAAATCTCTACAAAGCACATGACAAGCCTACCACAAAGTCCATAACTATCCGCTCCCATTTCCTCTCCAGAATGGGTAGACTCTGAGTCAAACTACCTTGTCTCTAATGCTCAAACTTCATCTGTTGACAGTTCAAGCACCTAGACACAAAATTTGAGATATACCTATTTATCCCACACCACCAGTAGTGCAGCCTCAAGTCACGATACATCTTAGCTGCCCTAGGATGAATAGAATACCTAGAATAATGAGCCTCCTCCAAGATCAACCTAACTAGATCACCAATTTTAGGAACGTCGATACGACCCTCAATCCTCAAAACACCCTTCGAATCTAAGGTCACCTTCCTAGCCTCACCGCTCAATACCTTATCACGAATGATCCTCATCCTTGCATCATCAAATTCGCTCTAACAAGAAAGATCTAGCCTCAACACAAGCAAGAATACGACCCGGCTCAGAAATATCAAGTCTAACTAACCTGTTAGCTAATGACTGGATGTCCAAAACTAAAGGTCGCTCCTCCGCTGCTAAGAATGCCAAGCCAACCATACTCACTGCCTTCTATCTCAAGGCATCTCCTACACATTTGCCTTGCCTGAGTTATAAAGAATAGAGATGTCATAGTCCTTCAGTAACTCCAACCACCTGCGCTGTCTCAAATTTAGATCCTTCTGGCTGATAATATACTGAAGACTATGATGGTCAGTGAAGATCTCACAATGCACACCATACAAATAATGCCTCCAAATCTTCAACATGATGACTATCGCTGCTAACTCCAAGTCATGAGAGGGTAGTTCCTCTCATAAACCTATAGTTGTTTGGAAGCATAAGCAATGACTTAGCCATGCTGCATCAATACACAACCTAATTAAACTCTGAAAGTATCATAATACATTGTAAACCCCTGGCGCTCAACCGAAGGAGTAAGAATCAGAGTTGAACTCAATAAGGCCTTGAGCTTCAGAAAGCTTGCCTCACACTCATTAGACCACCGGAAAGGGACATTCTTCTGAGTTAATCTAGTCAACAGAGCTGCTATAATAGAAAATCGCTCCACAACCAGTCTATAGTAACCTACCAACCTAATGAAACTATGAACCTCGGTAGGAGAAGTAGGCCTAGACCAATCACAAAATATCATGATCTGTGCTGGATCCACCATAATCCCATCCTTGGATACTACGTCCCCCAAGAATGCTACAGACTCAAGCCAAAACTCACACTCAGTAAATTTGGCATATAACTGATGGTCTCGCAAGGTCTGAAGTACAACTCTCAGATGCTGCTCATGCTCATCTCTTGTCATGCCCCAAGCCTACTCCTTGAACGTAACACGGGACCCAAGATCACAAGTGATCTCAAGATAACCTCTGGCATTAGCATGACTTAAAAACTAAAACAAACATAAGAACAGAATCTTAACTGAATTAATGAGCAACTTGATCTGTTATATATAAAAATAAGACTAAAATGACAATCTGAATTAAGATAAATATCTGACTCTATGTCTGAAAGCCTTTACTACTTGCGAGCTACTGCGACAAACCTCCAGCTAACTCTAAATACTAAAAACTAAATGAAAGAACTAATAGTCTAAAATGAAGCTAAACTTCAAGTCCTCGAATGAGGAGGACTCACCAAGATGGATGGATGTGCTGCTAATCTACTAGCCTCGAATATAGAGGCGAGCTACTGAATCTACATCATGATAGGATACAACACAAAGAGGTATGCAGTCAGCACTATGGAATATACTGAGTATGAGAGATATGCTTATGTCATGATAAAATATACTTGAAAGCATGCTTAAAACTGATATCATGCATATGTCTTGGTGAAACATGCTTAAAGCATAACTAAAACTGAAGTCATATAATGATAGTAACATCTGTAATGAAATAACTCAATGAAATATCATAAGCTGAAAACACATTTAGAATCATAGTAATAGTAGAAATTCTGAAATCTAAAAGCAAGTAGTCAAATACATTAAAAGGTTAAAACCATTTCTGTGGGAGGTTCTCTTGACCGACATAGACCATGTGAGCTACATCGAATACGATATATCCGCGCCATCGAGAGGACCCTATATACCTTGCCAAGGTATAAAGGCATAACTATGGCGTGATCACTAGTTGTAATGCCCAACAGAGGGAACTTATGAAACTATAGGGGCACGTAGTCCTAGACTAAGGGTACTCTTACCCCGTCCAACTCAGTGCTAAATACTACTCCCAAAAACATACATATAGCTCATATAATACTACGTCATATCTGATGCCAAAACTAATCATAACTGATGACATATCTGATTTCAAAAATGTTCATAGCTTAGGTAGACATATCTAGATGCCAAACCTTTCATAAAACGTAGGGACATATTTGATGTCCAAATTTGTTGGAAAAGCATAAGGACATATATGATGTCATGCAATTTCAATTTAAGAGTCTTAAAACTTAGCATAGCCATAATTCAAAATATACTTGTCTTTCTAAATTCATAGCTTGAAGAATTAGGCATGCAATTTCATAAATACATAAGTTCATGTTATCTAAACATGTTAATTTTCACTTGAAAATATGCCATTCAATAGAATCATGCTAGAAATCCTTCTTTATGCATGGGCTTTTGAAAACACTTAAGGAATCTCAAATAAAACATGGGTCATGAATGAGAAACCATGAATTGATGCTAATAAACTGATTTTATATCAATTTTACAAATTGGACAAGGGTTAGTCTTCAAATCATGAATAGGAAACCATTTATAAAAATCCATGCGAAATCATGCAATTTAGAGTTAGAATTCATGGAAGAATCATGAGGAAACAATTTAGAGAAGAACCCATGAGAATTGGGTAAGAACTATAATTTAGAAATTCATAAATCAATTTCAAGGTTAGGGTTTTGGGCATAAGGGTAAAGGAATTCCCTTATTGAATACATACATACCTGAACTTGTAGAACTTCTAGCTAGAACTTTGGGGTTGAATCTTGGAGAAGAATCCCTAAGGTTGGAGGTGGAGACTTGGAGAAGAAATCTGAAAGAAAACTCTTGAGGGACTTTCTTGCTTGCTTGAAACCAGGTATCTTACCTTAGAGTCTTGAGGGAATTTTTTAGAGATAGATTGATGTTCTTATGAGGAATAACCCCTTTTGGGTGTTTAAAAGATGAGGGGAAGAACCTTAGGTGAGGAAAGGACCAAACTACCATTAATTAAACTCATAGGAAAAAGTGCAGAAAATCATCGGACGTTGCTTCCCACGGGCCATCGTGGCTCCCACAGGCCGTCGGACCCAACCGCCGGCCTCACAGGGCCAAATAGCCTCACTGGATAGTTCCCACACCCTGCCACCATGGGCCATCATGGTCACCACGGGCGTCGAGACACCCGTCGGAGGTTCCCACGCCCGTCGGCCAGCCCGTCGGATTTTGACAGCTCACAGTTCTTCACTTAAATTACCATAATATTTTACTCCAGACTCGTATTATCGAGTGGTTGGTAGAGTTAGAAAGAAGATTCAAATACCTTTAATTTGATGGGTACTAGTCCACCTAACGCTTTATATTCAAGGAGTTATGATTGTTTGAATTTGACTCTAGTTAGAACTTACATGAAAACTAAATCGGTAGAAGGGCTTTCAACTTAACTTTTAGTTAGGGGTACTTTATAACTTCAATTCACATCTAATACTCCTTCAAAACTTAGGAATTGATCTTAATACTTAGATTCATAGAAAATTTATCTAGTTCGGGTCTAACAACAAATGAAGAACGGATCGGATCTTGGCTTAGATTTTTTGGGGTGTTACAATATCTCCCCCTTGGGATCATTTATCCTCGAATGAAGACTACTAAGTTGACATTGGTGGGGGGAAAGGGTTGCAATCCTATAAATGGAGTCCTAATAGCTGAAGTATTTCATAGTAACAAATTTTTTTGACTGAAATATAACTGAGATCGATTTCGGGAACATGCATGCATTCTGAGAGCATAAGTATAACTGATGGGGCATGAAACTAAATTTATAACATGATAATTGGTCTAGATTAAGAGTAAGGACTCAACTGAAACTCACAATGATCAAACACATTCTTAGGGATCATAGTCAACTAAATGAAACATCAAACTGAGAGGAGTAGCTATATGAGAAAACTATTCTTTTCTAAACTGAACTTACTACCATGGAGTTAGCTGAATGTAGGGTCTTCTGGCCTTAGGAATAATTACCGGTGGGTATGAACTGAGATGATATGAGCACCCTGGGCAGGGAGTAAGAACAAGACTATTTCTGCCTAAACAACACAACTGATAACTTTTAAGTTTAAGAACACCTTTTTAACTACACTAACTTCCCCGAAAAGCACACTTACTATTTGCAACTAAAAGTTTCACCAGCGCACCTGTAGATACTAAGGTCTGAGTCTGACTACCTTCTTCAACCATGTTCAAGTCTTTCTTGACTAAATCTCTTGCATCTAGAGTTACCCTCTACGAATAACGTTTCTTCTTATCTCAAAAACTAACTAATCTTGAGCTCTTAACCAATGGGATCACTATTCGCATACAACAAAAGCCCATATGTATTTCATCACAATATCCAAGCTTATAACTATGGTTACCTTATGGTTTCTTGTATCTTACACTATCCAAGACTTCTCCTCTCTTCTCTAGCTTATCTAGGAGCTGCAACTTGAAAAACTTCCATAATGAGATATACCAGAATTGAAGACTTTTAAGATAGAACCTTGAGGGATAGAGACTTGAAGATGGAGATCCTTAGCTTGAAGCTTGAAGCTTGGAGGAGTGGAGTTCTTTCCCTTTTGGAATTTAGAATGAGGGGAATGGGAAAGGTTTAGGCAAATAGGGGATAAAACCCCGCCACAAATGTCAAATGACCTAACTTAGGAGTTAAGAGAATAGAGGAAAAGACCAATCTACCCCTGACTTAAAAATAAAAACTGCAGGAAATTATCACTTCACGGGCTGCCCGATGGGCGTCGCACCCATGACAGCCTATCAGACTAAAGCATCGAACAAGCAAGCTGGGAGCTGGGGTTGCTAGAGGGTACCGATGATACATTCCCATGGTTCGTCACAACCGCGACGCCTGTAGTGATAGCCCATCAGAGAAAGGAAGACAGGGGGAAAACCACTGTGAGATTCCAATGGGGGATTCCCATGAGCTGTTGCTACTGTGATTCCCATTATGAATTCCCATTGGACTGGAAGTTTGTGGCTTAGAGCCACTGGATGATTCCCACAATGCACCCCATGGACCGTCGGAGCTCCGATGCCCATGGCGGCTGCCCGTCGAGTCCAAAATTACGGAAATTTTTCTAGGTTCTAAGTTTATAAGATGGTCTAGATAGCGAGGTGTTACAATATCTCCCCTTGGGTACGTGCTACCTTTCTAAGTCTGTGGACCTCTCACTAACCTCTCAACTAAACTATGATCATTTTACCCTAACAGAGCAAACACTACCCTAGAAGCTAGTGTGAGTGTACACTTCCTTCTATTATTTAAGGCTCTCCCTCGCCTAAAAGTCTTGGCCTCAACCTTTCTATATATAAGGGCTGTCCATATCATACTCATAACTGTCAACCTATCCCTCACAATAACATATCAAGCTTACATGGTTCTAACTCTCAAAGTCCTCTCTTTCTACTACCCACCACACCAAATATGTTAAAGCCTATACTGAGAGGCTCAAAATCATCTATCCTTCTTTGGACCACATATATATATCATGCTCATGTATTCACACTTGCTGCAATTTCATCAACTTAAACTCTTACATTATACTATACCACACTTACGAGATAAATCCCATAAAATCATCATTATCACTCTCATACTATCATCCTTTAGTTCACATTCTATACTTGGTCTGTACTAGCACAATTACTTACTACTCTTTAGTCCACACCAAGGGATGTATCATCCCATCACCTATCTAATAGAACACAACTCTGAATGCATGCTCTAACCAAACACTATTCTTCTCTCTAAGCTACTGTACTTCTGACTTCATACGTCTAGCTCTAGGTGCATTCTACTACTAATGGATTACAACACAACATCTGTCGAGTGGAAACACTACCCAAGGATCTAGGTACAAACTTTTCCCTCTTGAGGAATAATTAGTAACAAATTTCTGGAAGAGAATTTGAGAGCACCTTGCTGATAGATAATCTGAGATTTACTAATTCTGGAACCTCATACATGAGGTATAGACAGCAAAAACTGGGAACAATGCATAAGTTTGGAGGATAAATAGAGTTAAACTCTATCGCACGATAAAGAACATGAAAGAAGTGAAGTTTCTCCTAGAACGTCTTGTAGCCTCTCCTCCATAAGTGTGGCGTGCTTCACACTCATGAAAAAGATGCTACTTAACGCGGCTTTCAAGCACCTTAGGACTCTTGAACCTGATACTCTGATACCAAGTTTGTCACGCCCCGAGCCTACCCCCTTGAACGTAACACGGGACCCAAGATCACAAGTGATCTCAAGATAACCCTCTGGCATTAGCATGACTTAAAAACTGAAACAAACATAACATCAGAAGCTTAACTGAAGTAATGAGCAACTTGATTTGTTATATAAAAATAAGACTAAAATGACAATCTGAATTAAGCTGAATATCTGACTCTATGTCTGAAAGCCTCTACTACTGACGAGCTGCTAGGACAAGCCTCTAACTAACTCTAAATACTAAAAACTTAATGAAAGAACTGATAGTCTAAAATGAAGCTAAACTCTGAGTCCTCGAATGAGGAGGACTCACAAAGCTGGCTGGATGTGCTGTTGATCTACTAGCCTCAAATCTGGGGGCGAGCTACTGAATCAATATCATGATAGGATACAATACAAAGAGGTATGCAGTCAGCACTATGGAATATACTGAGTATGAGAGATATGCTTATGTCATGATAAAATATACTTGAAAGCATGCTTAAAACTGATATCATGCATATGTCGTGGTGAAACATGCTTAAAGCATAACTAAAACTGAAGTCGTATAATGATAGTAAAATCTGTAATGAAATAACTCAATGAAATATCATAAGCTGAAAACACATTTAGAATCATAGTAATAGTAGAAATTCTGAAATCTAAAATCAAGGAGTCAAATACATTAAAAGCTTAAAACCATTTCTGTGGGAGGTTCTCTTAACCTACGTAGACCATGTGAGCTACATGGAATCTGATGTATCTGCCCCATCGAGAGGACCCAATATACCTTGCCAAGGTATAAAGGCATAACTATGGCATGATCACTAGTTCTAATGCCCAACAGAGGGAACTTATGAACCTATAGGGGCACGTAGTCCTAGACTAAGGGTACTCTTACCCCGTCCAACTCAGTGCTAAATACTACTCCCAAAAACATACATATAGCTCATATAATACTACGTCATATCTGATGCCAAAACTAATCATAACTGATGACATATCTGATTTCAAAAATGTTCATAGCTTAGGTAGACATATCTAGATGCCAAACCTTTCATAAAACGTAGGGACATATTTGATGTCCAAATTTGTTGGAAAAGCATAAGGACATATATGATGTCATGCAATTTCAATTTATGAGTCTTAAAACTTAGCATAGCCATAATTCAAAATATACTTGTCTTTCTAAATTCATAGCTTGAAGAATTAGGCATGCAATTTCATAAATACACAAGTTCATGTTATCTAAACATGTTAAATTTCACTTGAAAATATGCAATTCAATGGAATCATGCTAGAAATCCTTTTTTATGCATGAGCTTTTGAAAACACTTAAGGAATCTCAAATAAAACATGGGTCATGAATATGAAACAATGAATTGATGCTAATAAACTGATTTCATATCCATGCAAAATCATGCAATTTAGAGTTAGAATTCATAGAAGAATCACGAGGAAACAATTTAGAGAAGAACCCATGAGAATTGGGTAAGACCCATAATTTTGAAATTCATAAAATCAATTACAAGGTTAGGGTTTTGGGCATAAGGGTGAAGGAATTCCCTTATTGAATACCTACATACCTGAACTTGTAGAACTTCTAGCTAGAACTTTGGGAATGAATCTTGGAGAAGAATCCCTAAGGTTGGAGGTGGAGACTTGGAGAAGAAATTTGAAAGAAAACTCTTGAGAAACTTTCTTGCTGGAGCTTCTATGATCTTGCTTGCTTGAAATCCTAGGTATCTTACCTTAGAGTCTTGAGGGAATTATTTAGAGATAGATTGATGTTCTTATGAGGAATAACCACTTTTGGGTGTTTAAAATATGAGGGGAAGAACCTGAGGTGAGGAAATGACCAAACTATCCTTAATTAAACTCATAGGAAAAAGTGCAGAAAATCATCAAATGACGCTTCCCACGGGCCATCGTGGCTCCCACGAGCCATCCGACCCAACCGTCGGCCTCACATGGCCCAAATAGCCTCACTGGACAGTTCCCATGCCCTACCAGCACGGGCCGTCATAGTCACCACGGGCGTCGGGATGCCTGTCAGAGGTTCCCACGCCCGTCAGCCAGCCCGTCAGATTTTGACCGCTGACAGTGCTTCACTAAAATGCCCATAACATTTTACTCCATACTCAGATTAATGAGCGGTTGGTGGCATTGGAAAGAAGATTCAAATACTTTAATTTGGTGGGTACTTGGCTACCTAACTCTTTATATTCAAGGAGTTATGATCGTTTGAAGTTGACCCTAGTTAGACCTTACATGAAAACTAAATCGGTAGAAGAGTTTTTAACTTAACTTTGAGCTAGGGGTACTTTATGACTTTAATTCCCATGTAATACTCCTTTAAAACTTAGGAATTGATCTTAATACTTAGATTCATAGAAAATTCATATAGTTCGATTCTAACAATAAATGAAGAACAGATCGGATCTTGGCTTAGAATTTCTGGGGTGTTACATCTCTACTCCTCGAATATACCAGGATGTCGTCGATGAACACAATAATGAAATAATCTAGGTAGGCTTTGAACACTCGGTTCATCAACTCCATAAATGCTGCTGGGGCATTGGTCCACCCAAAGACATGACTTGGTACTCATAATGGCCATACGGAGTCCTAAATGTAGCCTTTTAGGATGTCCGCAACCCTAATCCTCAACTGATGATAACCGGATCTCAAGTCTATCATAGAGAACACCACTGCACCATGCAACTAGTCAAACAAATCATCAATACGTGGCATCGGATACCTATTCTTAACAATCACCTTATTCAGATGCCTGTAGTCAATACACATACGCATGTACCCATCTTTCTTCTTCATGAGCAGAACAAGAGCTCCCCACGGAGACACACTAGGCCTGATGAACCCTCTACTCAACTAGTCCTGGAGCTGATCCTTAAGCTCCCTCAACTCGGCTGGGGCTATTTGATATGGCAGAATAGAAATGGACTGAGTGACCGACTCGACATCATTACCAAAGTCAATATTATGATCAGGAGGAAGACTCGATAGATCAGAGGGAAACACATCTGAATACTCGTAAATAATAGAAACTGAATCAAGTGAAGATGTGGTGGCACTAGTATCACGGATGTAAGCAAAATAAGCTAAGCACCCCTTTCTAACCAACTGGTGGGCACTCAGGAAAGATATAACTACCCTCGACATGTGGCTATCGGCACCCTTCCATACTATAGGAGGGATACTAGGAATCCATAAGGTATCGGTCTTGGCGAAGTAATCCAAGATCGCATGGTGGGGAGACAACCAATCCATGCCTAAAATCATATCGAAATCAAATATATCCAACACAACCAGGTCTACCCATGTGTCATACCCCAAAATAGTCACCACACAAGCCCAATAAACATAATCCACTACTAAAAAATCTCCTACTGGAGTAGCTACATTCAAAGGCACATACAATAACTCACAAGCAGACTCTAGATGGGTAGCATAATAAGAAAATACATACGAAAATATAGACCTTATATCAAACAATGCAGAAGCCAACTGATGGCAAATGGAGATCATACCTTTGATAGCAACATCTGAAGCCTCAACCTCTGGACGACCAAGAAAAGCATACATGTGGCTCCGACCGCCACGACCACCTAATCTGCCAGACTGAGGACTGCCTCTAGTACCCTAGGGACCACCTTTACTACCTTGTGCACCGCCTCAGGCTGGTGGTGCTTGAGCCATGGGGGCTTGAACCGACATATCATATTTCCTATGGTGCTACATTGAAGGACACTCTCTAGCAAAGTGGCCCAACTCACACTCATATCAACCCCGATAAACTATACCCTGCTACAATGTCCTGGCTGAATCAGAATGACTACCACAACCTATGGACCCAGAACAAGCACTTTGTGAAGCTTGAACCATACTCTGGCTACCCTGAACCTCGGTAATCTATACCTGTACCTGAATAGGCCAGCTCGACTGGAAACGTTACTTATGCTGACCTCTACCAAAAATGCCTTTATCTTGGGATAGTGGACTACTATAACTACCCTAATGGCGAGGCCTCTTATTGCCAAGTACACCATCAATAGTGCATGCATGATCCACCACCTCCAGGAAGGATTGTCCTGACGCTACCATACCCTCTGTAGACAATCGGAGCTGTAAAGTCAAACCTCTGACAAAGCGATGCACCTTCTCATTCTCGGTGGGTAGAATCATGGTGGCATGCCTAGCCAACTCATAGAAACAAACCTTGTACTCTGAGATAAACATAGAGCCCTGCTCCAACTTGGTGAACTCATCTATCATCCACTCCCTCAAATTATATGGTACGTACTTCTCCAAAAAGTTGCGGAGAACTGTGCCCAAGTAAGCGGAGGTGACCTGGCTGGTCTGCAAGCTATATAAGACCTCCACCACTGTTTCCCTGGACCATCTAGCTGAAACACGGTGTTATCTGCTTCATGTGACTCAACCAACCCAAGGTTATGCTACTTTTTCTAGCAACTAGTCAGAAACTCATGCGCATTCTCCCTAAGAGCAGCAGAAAATCTCGAGGGACCCAACCTTCGAAACCTACCAATCATCTTCTGCTCCTCAAAATACATAACAAGCCTAGTTGGAATTGGCAGAATAATGATGGGAACCAGCAATACCTCTAATCGGGGAGCTGCAATAGCAAGTTGCACTCCTTAACCCTATGCCACTGCCTAGGCTGATGTCTGAGACTCATCCCCAATCTGAGAACCAATCAGAGTACCAGGCAAAGCTGCTGGCTATGATATACCCTCAAGAAACCCAAGCAGGCGAACCAATGTATCCTATAGTATGAGAGTAGCCACAAAACCTACCGGATGCTAGGCTGGCCCTACACCCTTCGGCTCATAATGCACCTTATCAACCTCAATCTTGGGCTTGAGCTGGCGCCATAGCCCATCCCCTACCTCGACCTCTGGGTTGACCTCTACCCCGTCCCCTAGTTGGGGCTTTAACTTCAGGTGCAAGGGCCTCATCCTCACCTGTCGCCGATCTCATCCAAACCATCTGAGAAAGAGTGAATAAAGTAGTGACCATAAAGTTAAAAATAGTAGTGACCATTTGTAGGTACTTTGATAAAAAAGATGGCCGCCAACGGTAGTGACCATAAAGTTAAAAATGCTCTGGATGTGGAAATGAAGGAGAACTACGATCAAGATAGGTTTCTATCAGCATCATGTGAGCTCCGGTATGATGAGTTATTATCCATGCCCATTGTTAGGGATAAAGGAATAAATATGGACAAAGTTGAACAGAAAATGCGAGAATTCTATAAGAGGTTGGTGGAGTGGGGGTGGATATGCTTTGCTCCTCCACCCATCATGGATAAACACATAGTGGTCACTAAGTTCTATGCTAATGCTTCGATCACTGATTTCAATGGCGCCCTAGTCACTATCATTCGGGGGGTCTAAGTGAGTTTCAATCCCGAGATCATTAATGTACTATACAACCTTTCAGATACTGACAATGAGGTTTACATTGCAAAATCCAAAGATGAAGGACACCAGTGGTTGGTAGACAAGTTGCATGATGGGGTGACTCCGAATTGGTTGACTTCACAAAAAAGGGTTGATTCACATGAGTTCACTGCAGAAGCCAAGACTTGGCTTTCGATTATCCATGCTAGGATCATACCATCCTCTTATGACACCGATATGACCCCTGACTGAGCATTGATGGTGGTAGCCCTTATTGATGGCATCGATGTGAATATTGGGCTCAATATTGTGGCTCAAATGACTGAGGTAGCTAGTGGAAGGTCTAAAAGCCTTTTGTTCCCTTCATTAGTGACTCAGTTGTGCTATGAAGCTGGGGTGTTGCCGAATTTGACTGACATTAAAAGGAAGCCAGCAACTCTGATCCACCCATTATTGAAGAGGGCCCCAAAAGCAAAGCAGAAAAAGAGAAAGATTGACGTATCTTCTCTATCCTTTGGGCAGTTTCCAGAGTCTTTGATTGAACCCATTAGCCCTTCGGGAGGCGCATCTGGATCATCTCAGTCTGTGGGAGCTCTACAGTCTGGGCCCTATCTCATGCGTCACCTCTCTAGTCAGATTCAGGGAGTAGATGCACAAGTTCAACAATTGTTGGCTGGAATCTCTACTGGTTTAGCTGGAGCTGACACACTAGTAGGTTCTGAGTCCCCCTATCTCTTGCCAAGGTGGTGAATGAGCAGAAATTGATTAATGGGCACTTGAGTGTAATGAATACCCGCTTGGAGCACATGAGCCGTTGGCAGGGTAAGGTTTAAAACAACAAAAGAAGTTCAACGAGCACAAGAAGAAGAAGAGCAAGTTCTTGAAAAAGATGATGGATAGATTAAAGTCTTTTTGTGGATCGGGTACATCGGAGGATGATGATGATGAGGATGAGGATGAGGAGTGACTTGAGTTTCCCTCTTTCTCCAGTTTAGATTGATACAGCTCAGGGAGCCCCTCAAACTTATTCCTTACTTTGATGCAGTGGAGGCACTTCCCTATCTTAGTTGGGCGTGGCGTGTTGATTCGCACTCTATCTTTCTAGGCTAACTTGCTTTACTTATGGATATTATTGTGCCCTTGCTGGACTTGTTTTATCATTTTGGATACTATTGTGCCCTTGCCGAGCTTGTTTTGTTTATTTATTTACTATGATGCCCTTGTCAGGTGTACTTTATGGATTTGGACCCTTGTCGGGTTTTGATGTTGTGTGGAAGAAGTTGATGGTTTAGCTTTTTAGTTTTCTTTACTTTTTAGCTTCTTTTGTTACTTGGTAGTTGAGATGCTGGTTGTTGTGGGCCAGAGGAAGTCTGAGTACCCATTAGGCTAGATGGAGCTTGTCTGAGCAGGAGGGATATTTGTGTCGCACATGTCGATATGCGAACCACACGAGCTTCGCATATGCCCACTGATTGTCCTGTGCATTGCACTTGCGACACGCACTTTGACTTGTGCAAATTGCATGTGCCCAAAAAATGTGATATTTGTGTTTATGGAACTGGTGTAGCCATACCGACTTAGATAGATAAATTAGCCCAATGATAGACTGAGTGACGTTATTCTTAAGGGCAAGTTGTCATCTTTTAAGGTTTTGGTTGCAAATTGACTTGTTTGATACTAATGAAGTAGTCTTGCATGCTAAATGAATTAGACAGACCTTTCCAAATTTTTTTGGTGAAAAATGCATGGCGAAGAATGATGCTTGTGACAACCCTTTTATCTTTTTGTGACTCTTAGCTCATTAGCGATGATATTGTAGATGGATCCTTTTGGTTCTTGATTAGGAAGTTAAAATTGATCCTTCTTGAATAATTTGCATGTCATGTGTGGTGATATTTAGTTGAATAATTCTCAGGCACGCGTGTCATCTAGAACTTGCCTCGAATATGATTCAAGGCAAAATTCTAGGTGTAACCAAGCTTGGAAAATGACCTTAGGCCCTTTTGGTAGCCACTTCACCCAAATGACTTCCCATGACATCAACCCTAGTGAGCCCCTTTTGAGCTTGTGTCCATTCTTTGGCACCTTGTAACACCTTGACCTTTTTAGAACCTCTTTTTTGGCACCCATCCTCCCTAGTTGCTTAAAAATGAAATGTAGGCTAAAAGCCTAAGTTTGGGGGGGTGGAACGAAATATAACATAGGCAAATGCCTAAGTTTGAGGGTGCATGTGATCAAATAAGGAGAAGAAAAGAAGTGAACTTCAAATGCAAGGTAGCACCTTAATTTTGAATTGAAAATTGTTCTAAAAGATCAATCCAAGGAGCAAATTGAAAAGCAAAAATAGGTGCTACCAAATGAAGGTGATATAAGAAGTTGAATGATTATGAGTTAAAAATGAGAATCTTGGGTTGTGTGAGGGAGAAATAAGGTGAAGTTGAAATTGAAAATGTGAGTGGTGTTGAAAATGAGAACAAAGAGCATTAGGGAGGTGTAGTCACTTGAACCAAATGATATCCTCACCTTAGCCCTAGCCAACATCGTAATCCGCAAGTCCTTGGTGATTCCGAGCTTGGCTACCCTATATTAGTGGCAATTTACATGAAGGGAAAGCCTATGGGTCGACGTGTGTGCACTTGAACTTCCTTATGAGTGTGAGTGTTTGTATTTGTCCCTTGTGATTGTTCTTTGTACATAATGTGTTTTTGGGACTTTCATTTTTGTGAGGGCATGCGAATTAGAATAGTTTGTGACATTGATAAACTCTAAAAAAATGAATCAAATGAGCATGTTTTGGTAAGCTAGTGGTTTGAGTCACATCTTGAGAATTAGTTGTTGTCACTTTCTTGTTCTTATTTTTCCATGGCCTAATTGAATTGTGTTTTGAATTGAAGGGAATGTATAGAGTAAGTATCATGCGATTGACTAATCGTTAGTACCAACCGAAGTCATGCTTGGTATTTGAAATGGGTTTCCCTTGGCTTGTGGTATTGTCATTTGCACTTGTGTTATATGCCTCTTGAGTTATAATCTTTGGGTTGCTTGAGGACAAGCAATAGTTCAAGTTTGGGGGTTTGATAAGTTGGTATTCTACCGACTTATTTAAATCTTTAACTTATGCTTTTGTTAATAATAAGTGGATAAATAGTGCAATTGACACGGATTACTTCTATTTTGCAGGTTCCTGTGTTTTAGAAGTGTTCGGGAAGAATTCGAATGAAAACAAGTCAAAAGGGAGCTATTCGAAAAAGCAAGTAATTGGCAGCAGTACATGCCTTAGTAAACATGGTGTCCCACACACGTACGCGAAGGCCAACTGAAGCAAAGCTCCGCGAATGCGACCCCTTGATCGCGTACCCGAAGGTCAGCCAGACAAAGATACTTCGCGTACGCGACCGACTTTCCGCGTAGGCGAAGAAGGAAAATGGAGGCAGCTGGGAAAGTTTTGAAATTTCACATATTTGGAAACCCCAATCCATATAAAAGTCTTCTCAGCCGATTGGGAATATTATCTTTGGCTATTCTCACAACTTTTGGCAAGCTTGGAGAGCAAGTTCATCAACCAACACCATAGGAGTGAAGATTTGGATGCTCTTTATTGTAAAATCCTTAATTTCCATTCTTCAACTCTTGCTCTTAATTGCTATTTTATTGGTGTAATTGTTGAATTGAAATTTGGGTTGTAGTAGAGATAATACTTGTTGGGTAATTCAATTCATATATAGTTTTTGTTCTTGTTTGATTATTTGGGTCTATTGAATCCTCCATGTTTGAATTTATAGTCAATGGTTGAAAACATTGACTTAGCTTTATAAATTGGGTTCTTGCTTGAGAGAGAATTACCTTAAATTCGGGAAGATTCAATAGTGGGGATTTAGGGTTTCCACTCTAGACCAAGGCTAGAGATAGTTTGGTTGCCGGAAACTCCCATCTAAGAGTTGGGGTTAGAGATAACCCAACTCACCCAAGTTAAATTGGTTGGTTTATTGCTTACTTGTGGTGGTTTGAGAGAACACACGAGATATATGCTCGATTGGTCAAAAGATGGTTAGGCATACCTTTAGCCAAGACTACCTAGGTGTCAACCGGGTGCAAGTCTTGTGAATTGAATTTCCATTTCCAATTTTCCCTTGTTGTCCTTACTTGGTAAAAGCAAGGAAAGCCATTGATCAATCTATATTTTAATTGATTTTCTTTTATCTTTAGTTGTAGTACGTAAATCCCCCTTTTTAGATATCTTGTCCCTTTTTGTTAATTTAACTTAAATAAGTTGCTTGGATTCTTTATTAGCTCGATCACGACTACATTGTTTCCTTGGGTATGACCCCGACACTCGTTGGGAATTATAAATTTTGTTTTGCTCTGACGATCGTCGTTACCTCCTACTTGGAGAGCACGATTTGAGCGTTATCAGGTACTCCCAATATTGTTTTACTCTTTGTCTGTTCACTTTGAATCTTATACCATTTTCACCTTTGAGTTCATTAGCACCCTAAGGGAAAACTTGTGTCACCTTGAAAGGATCGGACCACTAAGATTTCAACTTGCCCGAGAATAGACAAGGCATTGAGTTGAACAAGAGTACCCACTCCTCTTGATAAACTCTTGTTTTAATAACTTTTGATCATGAAAATGCTTCATCCGAGCCTTGTAGAGAGATGCACTTTCATAGGCTCTTATTCAGAATTCATCAATCTCATTCAAGTTTTCCACTCATGCATGGGCAGTTTTTTCCCAAGTTAAGTTGTATCTTTTCAATGCCCACATTGCCTTGTGCTCAAGCTTAACAGGTAAGTGGAAAGATTTGTCAAAGATTAAATCATATGGGGACATGCCAATAGGGGTCTTGAAAGTGGTCTTATAAGCCCATATAGCATCATCTAGCTTTCTTGACCAATCATTCCTATTAGTATTTACGGTCTTTGACAAGATGTTCTTGATATCTCGGTTGGACACCTTTACTTTTTCACTTGTTTGAGGATGGTATTGTCATGCCCCGAGGCTACCCCCTAGGCGTAACACGGGATCCATGACACAAGTGCCCAGATTAACCCTTGTTTATAGTATACTCAAGCATAACAAAAGATAAGAGGATGCATAATAAAAGATAATGGGAATCCATAACAGAATATCATAAAGTCTACAAGAACCCAAATCTGAAAAATACAACCAATTATATCTGAAGCCTCTAAATCTGAAAATACGAGTTGATGGGACAAAACCCCAACTAACTCAGAAATCCAACATAAAGGACATAAGGGAGATAACTCTTAACTCTGGCCCTCGCGAGATGAGGACTCACCAATCGAATAAGCTATAAAGCTGGCACTGACTAGCCACGTGCCTGAGAGATAGAGCCTGAATCTGCATCATCAAGAGGATGCAACGCAAGATATGCGTCAGTACTATGGAATATACCGAGTATATGATATATGCATGAATATGACAAAAACATGCTAAGTATGCCTTAATAATCGAAATCATGCTTTAAAGGTAAAACTAGATGCAAATGAATCTATGAACTACCATAATCTGAAAACATGATCATAAACAAAGAGTCCGAGATCTGAATAAGAGTCAAATACATTTTAAAGCATAAACTATTTCTGAGGGAGGTTCTCTAACCGACATAGACCATGTCAGCTACATGGAAGCCGATGTATACGCCCCATCGAGAGGACCCAATATACCTTGCCAAGGTATAAAGGCATGACTGTGGCGTGATCACTAAATCTAATGTCTAACATAGGGGACTTATAAACCTACGGAGGCACGTAGTTTTGGGACTAAGGATACTCTCACCCTTTCCTACTCGATGCTAAATACTACTCCCAAAACATACATATAACTCATATAATACTGGGGCATATCTGATGCCAAAGTTGATCATAACGGATGACATATCTGATGTCAAAATTGTTTGGAAAGCAGTAAGACATATCTGATGCCATGCAATTCAAATTCTTACATTTAAAGACTTAGCATAGCCATAATTCAAATCATGCTTTACCTTTCTAATTTCATACTTGAAGAATTAGGCATGCAATTTCATAAGCACAAGAAAGGTCATGATATCTAATCATGTCAAATTTCTCTTGAAAATATGCAATTCAATGGGATCATGCTAGAAAGCAACTTCAATGCTTGGGCTTTTAAAACCAATGAAGGAATCATGATCAAATCATAATTAAGCAATAAGAAGTCATGAATTTAAGCATAGGAACTGATTTCATAAGTTTTCCCCAATTTAGATCAAAACCCTAATTTCACAAGTTCATAATTCAATTTGAGGATTGGGGGTTTTGGGAACAAGGGTGAAAGGAACCCATTGTTGAATACCCACATACCTTGATTGAAGTTAATCCACTTGAAATTGAAAATATTTGGAGACTTGAACTTGGAGCTTGAGACCTTGAGCTTGAGAGAGTTCTTTTCCTTTTTGGGAGATTAATGAGGTTATAAGAAGGGACTTAGGCTAATGAGGGTAAAAACCCTTCTAGAAATAGTCAAAACAACATCATTTAAGAGTTAAAAGTGTGGGTAATGACTAAAATAATCCTGGGACGTAATTAGGAAAAAGCTGGAAAAAGTTGACTTTTAGGGACCACGAATGGGTACCACGAACTGTAGACCAAACCACGGCTCATGGTTTCCATCTGTCGTTCCTGGCCAAAGGAACAAGCTTTGTGTTTCACACCATATTTCTCAAGTAAAGAGCTAAAAAATGGTTGCATAAGTGAGACCCTCCATCACTTATGATTGCATAAGGAGTGCCAATCCTTGAAAAGATGAATTTCTTTAAGATTCTGGTGACACTCCTCCCCTCATTATTAGGTAATGACACAACTTTCACCTATTTTGACACGTAATCTATGGCCACAAGAATGTATTTATTCCCGTAGGAACTCACAAATGGTCCCATGAAGTCTATCTCCCACACATTAAATAATTCAACCTCTAAAATAGGTTTTAAGGAGAGTTCATGCTTTTGAGAAATACCTCCGTGGCATTGTCATTGGTCACAAAGTTTGGGCAAGTCATAGGCATCTTGGTAGATGTCCGGCCAATAAAATACATATTGCAATACCTTGGATGTTTTCTGCATGCTGCTATGATGTCCTCCCATGGGTGTGGAGTGACATGCCTCAAGGATAAGCATCATTTTTACTTTCGGAACACATCGACGACTTAATCCATCAGTACAAGTCTGGAATAGGTTGGGATTGTCCCAATAGAACTTTCGAACATCATAAAGAAATTTCTTTTTTTTGTGTGAGTTTAAATTTTTGGCCATGAGGTCACTTGCCAAAAAGTTGGCAATGTCAGCAAAAAACAGGATGAGGTCATGAGGTGCTGCCAAATATGTTGATCCGGGAATGCATCATTGATATCAAGATCTCCCAATGGATGGCCATCTTCTTTTAACCTAGATAGGTGATCCGCAACTTGGTTTTTATATCCCCTTTGGTCCTTCACCTCAAAATCAAACTCTTGCAACAAAAGGAACCATATAATAAGTGTTGGTTTAGCATTTTTTTTGTCCATTAGATATCAAATTGCGGCATGGTCCATATGTACCACTACTTTAGTCTCTAATAAATATGCCCGAAACATCTCAAAAGAAAACACCATAGCGAGTAATTCTTACTCTGTCACCGTGTAATTCATTACCGAGTGGAAGATTTTGTCTTTTCTTTGACCAAGCACAACCCCTAAAGCAACGCCACTTGCATCATATATCAATTTTAATGGTTTTGACCAATTAGGCGCCACAATAATATGAGCAGAAGTGAGTCACTACTTTAAAAAATTAAATGCTCTCATGCATGCATTATCAAAATTGAACTTAGATTCTTTTTCCAATAACTTGCCCAAAGGACGAGCCACCTTCGGATAGTCTTTGGTGAACCTTCAATAAAATCGTGCATGGACCAAGAAACTTTGCACACCCTTAACAGTTTTTGGAGGAGGTAATTTAGAGTTAACCTCAATTTTCACTTGATCTACTTCAATGCCCCTCCACGATATTTTGTGACCCAGCATGCTGCCTTTCTTCACCATAAAGTGACACTTTTCCTAATTCAACACCAAATTTGTCTCTTCACAACACTTCAAAACATTGGTCAAGTGCGCCAAGAAACCATCAAAAGAATCTACAACCATGGAGAAGTAATCCATGAAAATTTCCATGGAATCCACCACCATGTACTAGAATATGGACATCATGCATCTTTGAAATATAGCCGGGCTATTGCAAAGCCTAAACGACATCCTTTTGAAGGAAAAAGTCCCATATGGGCAAGTGAATGTCATCTTTTCTTGATCTTCCAGGGCAATAGAAATTTCATTATACCCCAAATATCCATATAGGAAGAAATAGTAACCTCGCCCGACTAGCTGATCAAGCATTTGATTAAAAAATAGAAAAGGGAAGTGGTCTATTTCAGTCCATGAATTTAGCTTGCGATAGTCCATGCACACCCTCCATCCGATCACTGATTGTAGGGCTGTCAACTTGTTCTTCTTAATTTCCACCTTTCTTAGGTACATATTATATCGGGCTCACCCATGCACTATCTAATATCAGAAAGACAACCCCCACATTCAACCATTTGATGATCTCCTTTTTCACCACCTCTTGCATAAGTGGATTCAATCATCTTTGATGCTCGATGGATGGGGTGCAATCTTCTTAAAGATTTATCTTGTTGGTGCAAATACTGGAAGGAATGCCAAAGATATTGCCAATAGTCTAACCGATTTCCCAAATGTGCTTTCTTAGTACTGATAGTAAGGCTTCCACTTTCCATTCTTCCAACTTAATAGAAATAATAACCGAAAATGTTTCATTTGCACCAAGGTAGGCATATCTCAAGTGTGAAGGTAGAGGCTTGAGTTCCAACTATAGAGGTTCAATGATTGACGGCTTAGAAGGAGGAGTTTGACAGTTCAACAAGTCAAGGTCAAGCTTCTTTGGGGGATAAGAGTAAGACCCCAACCCTGTTAAAGCATTACACACTTCATCATAGTCTTCAATATCATTACCATCATAATTTAAAAGGACGACAACCAATGATTCTCCCAAAAATTCTACCTCAGATCTACCCTCCACACTTTCATCTATGTTATTAATTATGTATATGACTTTCAAGTCTTTATGTTGCCTTATTGAAGGTAATTTCCTCCTCATTCACCCAGAACTTGAGTTCACCATGCTCCACATCTGGAGGAATACTCTGACCCGGCTGGCTAGGCAATGAAGGGAATCAATTTTGGAGCTGAACACCACAGTTGCTCCGCTTAGCTGAGGGGCAGTCCCTGATCCTATGACCTAACTGACTACACCCAATACACTCTCTTTTGCTAGCAAGGCACTTACCTAGATAAAACTTACCGCATCTACTACAATGAGGGTACCTCAAGGTCTTCAGATCCTTATTGTGACCAGACTGAGAATCGAGGGCAGGTGTGTTAACTGAAGATGGGGTCAGTACGGATGACCTCTGCTGAGAAGATGATTGGTTCCATGTTCTGGTCTTCTTGTTCTTCCTCTTTCTCTTCTTTAGTTTCTCTTTCTCATTCAACTAAGTTTTCATGGCTTGATCCAACATACATATGGCTTCATGAAATTCCGCATTCATAACCTCATAATCTGGAGTGGTTGGATTAGCATTCCTCGAGGGGTTTCTTCGTGGATACATTATCTAAAATGCGTAAGGAGTGAATTAGAAGGGTAAGTAGAGTCCTCTATCGTACGATATTGATTATGAAAGTAGCGAAGTTTTTTCATAAGAAATCTCATAGCCTCCTTTTCATAAGTGTGGCGCGCTTCACACACATTAAAGATACTCTACTCGATGCGGCTTTTAGATACCCTAGGACTCTTGAACCTAGCTCTGATAATAAGTTTGTCACACCCCGAGCCTACCCCCTAGATGCAACACGGGACCCAAGATCACAAGTGATCTCAAGATAACCCTCTGGCATTAGCATGACTTAAAAACTGAACAAGACATAATAACGGAAGCTTAACTGAAGTAATGAGCTACTCAATCTCTTTATATAAATAAAAGTATAAGGATGAAAACCTGAATACAGCTGAATATCTGACTTTTTATCTGAAATCCTCTACTACTGGCGAGTTGCTGGGACAAGCCCCCAGCTAACTCTAAATATTGAAATACTGAATACATAAACTAAATACTAAAATGAAAATAAACTCCAAGTCCTCGAATAAGGAGGACTCACCAAGCTAGCTGGATGTGCTGCTGATCTACTAGCCACAAATCTGGGGATGGGCTACAAAATCTACATCATGATAGGATGCAACACAAGGAAGTATGTGGTCAGTACTATGGAATGTACTGAGTATGTGAGATATGCATATGTCATGATACAATATACTTGAAAGCGTAATTAAAATTGAGTTCATGCATAAATAGGAGGAATCATAAGTACATATCAAAATTTGAACGTAAGTCATAAAACAGTAAGCCAAGCTTCAAAATAGAATATCATATAACTTAAAAGCTTAAAAATATTCATATGGGAGTTTCTTATAACCGGCAATAGACCATGTGAGCTACATGAAATCTAACTATGTAACCCTAGTTAGCAAAGCTGTCCCAAACCCTGCCAAGGTACGGGACACCATTATCTAACTATATAACCCTAGTTGGCAAAGCTGCCCTATGCCCTGCTAAGGCAAGGGCACCATTATCAAAAAGTTGAACCACTTTCATAATCCCATCGGGTGATACATCTCCTACACATGCAACATAGTTTTTGGACTTGGATAATCGAACCCTCATCGCTCGGTGCTAAATACTACTCCCAAAATATGTACTTATAGCTCATAAATTCATAGTGGCACAATCTCATGCCAAATCATTTTGAAAAGCATGAAAACACATTGGGTATCATGCAATTCTCATATCATAAGTTCTTGAAGTTTAGCATAGCCATAATTCCAAATCATACTTTTTCTTTCTAAATTCATACTTGAAGAATTAGGCATGCAATTTCCATAAGGTACTTGAGATCATAATTTTAATGCATGAAATTGAACTTAAAATCCATGGAGGAACCAAAAAAGCACTTAATAGAAAGACCCAAGAGAATTGAGTAAGAACCCCAACTTAGAAATTCATAACTTGAAGGAAATCATACTAGAAATCAACTTTAATGCATGAGTTTTCGAAATCACTTAAGGAATCTTAGTCAAATCATAGATACATAATAAGAAACTATGAATTGATGCATAGAAACTGATTTCATAAGTTTTTCCCAATTTAGATTAAAACCCTAATTTCACAAGTTCATAATTCAAAATAAAAATTGGGGGGTTTTGGGCACAAGGGTGAGAGGAACCCATTGTTGAATACCCACATACCTTGATTGAAGCTAACCCACTTGAAATTGAAAAGAAATAAAACTTGATCTTGGAGCTTGAAGGAGTTTTTTTCCTTTTTGGGAGATGAATGAAGATTTGAGGAGGGACTTAGGCTAATGAGGGTGAAAACCCTTCTAGAAATAGTCAAAATGACATCATTTATGAGTTAAAAGGGTGGGTAATGACTAAAATACCCCTGGGACGTAATTAGGAAAAAGATGGAAAAAGTTGACTTTCAGGGACCACAGACGGATTCCACGAGTCGTAGATCAAACCATGGCTTGTGGTTTCCATCTGTCGTTCCTGGCCAAAAAGATAGGCTGCAAAAACCAAACTACGGGTCAATAGGACGGACCCGTAGAATGGACCATGGGTCGTAGACTGAAGTCGTAATTCCTGGGGACTTAGCTGGTCTCTGATTCAATACCACGAGTGGACACTATGGTCCGTGGTTAAGACTACGGTCCGTAGAAGTCACTCATGGTTCCTGAGGAAATAGGCAACCCTCAAATCAAGTTCCACGAGTTGACTTTACGGTCCGTAGAGTGAACTATGGTACGTAGAACCAACTCGTGGTTCTCAGACTAGAGGCTAACCTACAGAAGGCATTCCAAGGTTCCATTCCATGACTCGTGGTTCCAACCATGGTCCGTGGTTTGGACCCGTAATTCCTGGGAACATGAAATTTTTTAGAGTTTCAAACTTAGAAAATTTGTTAGATTTTCGGGGTGTTACACCTTATCTCGTATGCAATACCCCAGAAGTCGAACCAACTTTTAAACTTAGAAACTCTAAAATTTTTGAACTTTCTCAAGATCACGAGCCCATATCATGAACTGTGGACTAAACCATGAATCATGGAAGAGACTCGTGAAACTAGTCCCGCAGACCACCATCAGGTCTGAGAATCACAAGTGAGTTTCATGGTTTGTGGATGGTTCCACAAGTCATGGAACTAATTTGTGGAACTCAGACTGAGGGAAGTCATTTTCCCCAGGAACCATGAGTAGGTTCTATGCACCATTGATGGTTCTACGGACCGTACTGTTAACTCGTGGAACCATGATCCGCAGTTAATCATTTAGGCTAGGAACCACGGTAAGGAACCACAAGTCGTGGTTGGGTCTACGAGTCTTAGACTCCACTCGTGGAGCCTGAAGCTGTAGTTTTAAGTTATTTTTCTAAATTAAATCCCTAGGTTATTTTGGTTATTTCTCAACCTTTAACTCCTAAGTGAGGTTATTTTGGACATTTTTAGTAGGGTTTCATCCCTAATTAGCCTAAGCCTTCTCCCAAACTCTCATTCTACTTTTAAAAGATGAAACAATTCTCCATTCTCTCAAGCTCCAAGGTTCAAGCTAGGGATTTCATCTCCAAGTCTCCATTCCTCTCATCCTAGATTAAGAAAACTTTAATTCAGGTATGTGGATATTCCATAAGGGAATTCCTTCACCTTTATGCTCAAAACTCCAATCTTTTAAATTGATTTTATGAATTTCTAAATTAGGGTTCTTACCCAATTCTCTTGGGCTTTTATAAATTGGCTTTCCTCATGATTTTTCTATGAAATATAATTCTAAATTGCATGATTTTGCATGGTTCTTTTACAAAGTGAATTTCTATTTCATGAATTGAAGGCTAAGTCTAACCAATTTTTCATGCATGGATTGATCTAAGCAAATTGACATATTTTGATAGCATGACTTCATGAATTTTAAGCATATGCATGCCTAGTTCCTATTTTATGAAATTGCATACGATTATGAACTTGAACTAGTGCCATGCAAATTTTTAAGATATGAATTATTATGCAAGACAAGACACCCGATGTGCCATCAATACTCATGAATTATTTTCTAAACAAGGTTCGTGAGTATTATGAAGATCCGGGTTATGAATATGATTATGAACAAGTTTGGATATCTATATATGTCACATGTATGTGAGCCTCATGTTATGTATTGGGAGTAGTATTTAGCACTGAGCGATGAGGGTTCTAGATAACCCGAGTCCAAAACTACGTTGCCACCGTAGGTTGCCCTCTGTGGCTTATGATACAATCCTTATAACATGGTTCTAACCTTGGCCGGTTAGGACAACCTTTTTCAATGTGGGTGCATGACACTGGATTCCATGTAGCTTATCATGGTTTAATGTCGGTTAAGAGAAACTCCCGTATTAATATTTTCAAGCTATGAAGTTATATGATATCCTATTTTGAAGTTTGACTTCTATTTCATGTCTTATGCTTAAACTATGATATTTACTTATAATTTCCCCTTATTATGCATGAACTCAGTTTTAAGCATGTTTCACGCACGTTTTACTACATTATTGCATACACTCACATACTCAGTAAATCCTATAGTACTGACGCATATTCTTGCGCTGCATCCTATTATGATGCAGATTCAGGTTCCCATTCTTAAGCTCGTGGCTAGAGGTCGCAGGCCATTCAGTACGTGTTCGTGAGTCCTCATCTTTTGAGGACTAGTATGAGTCTAGCTTTTTGATATCGTTCCTTCAATACTTAGAGTTAGCTGGGGTCTTGTCCCAACAACTCCTTATGATGGTTTTAGAGGCTTGCAAACATAGACATATATTTGGGTTTCTTGTTTCAGATTGTGGCCCTCTTGGTCCTTTATATATTATGACGTTGATTGTCAATTTTGCTATTTATGCTTCCTCTATGATCCTTCATGCTTGTTTAAGTTATGCTATATCCAAGGGTTAACTTAGGACCACTTGTGGTCCCGGGTCCTGTATTACATCTAGGGGGTAGCCTCGGGGAGTGACACCGTATCATCCTCAACTTTGTACCATCAAATAGTTGTGCCTGAATTTTCTCTAACAACAAAGATTTAGCCTCAACATAAGTAAGAATATTCCCAGGCTTAGAAGTATCAATTGACCTGTTAGCGAAGGACTGAACGTCTGAAGCCAAAGGTCTTTCCTCAGCTACCAAGAATGCCAAACTCCCCATACTTAACGCCTTCGGGCTCAAGGCTTCTGCTACTATATTTTCCTTTCTCCGGTGATAGAGAATCAAAATGTCATAGTCCTTCAGTAACTCCAACCACCTATGCTGTCTCAAATTAAGGTCCTTCTGGCTGAAAAATGTACTGAAGACTATGATGGTCAGCGAAGATCTCACAATGAACTCCATACAGATAGCGCCTCTAAATCTTCAATGCGAAGACTACCGCTGATAACTCCAAGTCATGAGCGGGATAGTTCCTCTCATGAACCTTCAACTATCTAGAGGCATAAGAAATAACTCGGCCCCGCTGCATCAACACACAACCCAAACCAACTCTATAAGCATCACAATATATGGTAAAACCCTGGCCCTCAACTGAAAGAGTAAGAATTATAGGTGAAGTCAATAACGCCTTGAGCTTCAGAAAGCACGCCTCACACTCGTCGGACCACTGGAAAGGGAAAACCCCTTAGTAATCTAGTCAAAGCACTGCTATAAAAGAAAACCCCTCCATGAACCATCTATAGTAACCTTCTAACTTGACAAACCTGCAAACCTTGATAAGAAGAAGCAAGCTTGGCCCAACCCCGAACTACCTCAATCATTGCCGGATCCACCATAATCCCATCCTTGGACACCACATGCCCAAAGAATGCCACAAACTCGATCCAAAACTCACACTTAGTGAATTTGGCATACAACTGATGATCTTACAAGGTCTGAAGCACAACCCTCAAATGCTGCTCATGCTCATCTCCGCTCTTTGAATAAACCAAGATGTTATCGATGAACACTATGGAAAAACAAATCTAAGTAGGCCCTAAACACACAATTCATCAACTCCATAAATATTGTTGGGGCATTGGAAAAAACAAAGACATGACTACGAACTCATAATGGTTGTATCGAGTCCTAATGGCAGTCTTGTCATGACCTAAACCCGCCTTGAGTGGCACCCACACTAAACCCTCCGATGGGAGAACCAACTAACCTTATAAACCTTTCACGACCTAAACTCACTGTGAGTGGAACCTACACTAAAGCCCCTAGTGGGAGAACCAACTACCCTCATAAACCATCTAACATTTGGACAAAAATAGGCAACTAAATTAATCTCATTAATAAAGCCAATAATCAATATCTTAAATGAAGAGTAAGAATGAGTATGAGGAAATAAACCATCCCTAGAGCCTAAAAGTCATCGTATTAAAACTCTAATAATTGTCAAAAAGAAAGGGGATGCAACCCCAAAACTAAGGTAATATCTAAGTCCAAAACAAAAGACTAGAAAACAAGTGAAGAACTCATGGTAGCCAGGAAGATGCAGCTCACCTTTGAGTCTCAATACTGTTTAAATCACAGCTGAGGTCTCGAAACAGTCACTGGAATATGCTCTGTACTCAACAAAAAGAAGAGCACGTGTAGTATTAGTACACAAGAAACAATGGTTTATTGGTAGGGTCATTGGCCAACCAAATGAGAAATATGAACACATAACCATAACATAGTACAACAAGACAATCATGAATCCTATCATGCAACTCTACTCTATGTTCATAATACTTAACCTTGTTACAAGTACAACATGAAGTTTAGTCAATATGAGTCAATAAGGATAACAAGTCAAGTCAAACTATGACCACCAACAATCATATAATTCATGTCCCAACTACACAAGTAATAGACAACACATAATTATATCACATCTTGTAATTAACTCGGATCACTCAAGGATCCCTAAGACAACAACTATGGAAATTAATATACATCCTGGTTTACTTAAAGAAACCACCTTTAGAAATTAAGCACACAAACCCGGTTCACTCAAGGAACCAATATAAAAATGACAACACTTAAGCCCCGTTCACTCAAGAAACCAATATATTCAAGAAAACACATAATCCCTGGTTCACTCAAGGAACCGTCACACTCACCAAATACCTGTACACATGCTAAAGGTCTTACGATCGCCCACTAGCCATGACCTGTAGGGGATGAGCTCTTGTCCATGTACCAAATCCCAGGCATCAAGTGTCTGCAACCTTATATCAACCAATCTCGTGGAGATGTCTAAATACCAGTACATTCCACAATAATGACATATATTAATACAATTGCAACCACAATGATAACAAAACAACACTTGTGAAAACCAACAAGCTTTTAATTAAACTCATTGTATGTGATTAACACTTAGGATATTAAACAGTCATTCACTTTTCCTTGAACATCCATTGTACAAGCAATACTAGGGAATAGTTATCATGCACACATAACACAAATTGGATTTCAACTATATTTAAACCATCACCTACCTCAATCCAAGCCTAAAATGCTCTACTGAACCTGAGCTTTCCCTTTTCTTGCAACCTCTGCTTGATTGTGGTCTAAAAACATGAATATAAATATATAATCAATCAAATGACCTATAATATCGAGGATTACAGCCTAATCCTGAACACCAAGGCCAACTTCATAATTGTCCCACCCATTTTAGGGCTTTCCCACCATAAATTCACCTTAAAACTATCAATTCCATGGTTACATTAGTGAATTATAATCCTGCAAGAGTAAATAATCAACCTTTAACTAAAACCCAAAGGTTTTACACCCAATTTACCCTACTTGCACCATAAATTGCAGCTAGGTCAAGTTAATCCCTCTCCAAGACATGTAAATTAGTGATTTTAAGGTCAAGGAATTGAAAAACTAGTATTGGGGATAAATAACTTACCTTTACGAAGAATTCTGGTGGAAAATGGGTGAAAATTTCCCCAAATCGCCTAAGCCCTCCCCAAAATATGTTTAGAAATAATAACCCATTTTTGGGGAAATATCTGCATAAACAATAATTTATTCAGCTATAGCGGTCTGATCCCACTATAGCGGCATCGTTATAGCAGAAATTTTCCCACTATAGCGGGATTGACTGCCTTTGACTCCCGTTATAGCGGGAATTTCTCTGCTATAATGACAACCTCATAGCAGTTTACCACCCACTATAGCGGGTGTGGCAAGGCAGAAACTCGAGATTGCTCCCAATTTTGCCTTTTTGCAACACACCCTAAAATCATGGCATTCCGGACTAACCCCTTTACGTCAAGTTCGATATGGGGAGTTCTACTTACCCGAATTCACTTTCAAAAAGTCCTACGGATTCTTTATCATCTTAGCTAACATAAAATCAAGCTAAATTTTATTACATTTACCCAATCCATTCCAAAATTTCCCTAGACCATACCTTGCTCAATTTTATCCAAGGCTAGCGTAGCCTAAAAAATTTAACTTCCGATTTCGGGAAAAACCTAACCTAAATTTTTGCACGATTGACTTGCCCGTAATGATGGAAAGCGTCATTGCAAGTGTTTAGAATTTTTGCAGCCCTAATCCTTAATTAAGGATAACCCGATCTCAGATCTATCTTAGAACACACCATTGCACCCTATAGTTGGTGGAATAGATCATCAATATGCGATATCATATACATGTTCTTAATGGTCACCTTATTTAACTGCCTGTAGTCAATACACATATGCAAGAAACCATCCTTCTTCTTCATGAACAAAATATGAGCATCCCATTGAGAAATACTAGGCCTGATAAACCCCTTACTTAGAAGATACTAGAGCTGCTCCTTAAGCTCCCTCAAGTCAAAGGGTGCAGTCCAATATGGCAGAATAGAAATGGGCAGAGTGCCCATCTCAACATCAGTTCCAAAATCAATATCACGATTAGGAGGAAGAACCAACAAATTGATAACATCCAAAGTCACTCTTCAATTAAAAAGATGGACACGGTCATATGCAAAACAATACCCAACTTGGAGTCGAGGTCAAATTGCACAGAGATTAGATTTAGATTCACCAAACTTTGAATGTCAAATCACATTAAGCATGCACATTGTGTAAAATAGAAATAAAGTAAAATTGGGGAAGGGGGTTGATTTAAAGAGTTGTTATATCAAGAGTAAATAAATAACAAGTTAACCCAATTGTTGAGGTTTATCAAGATTAGGAAACTAGGGGTATGCTTGCGATGGGGTGATAATTTGTAATTGGGATTGAATACTTGACTTAGACTTTATTATGTTATGAATATCCTTGGTTTGGGTTATGCTAATTGTCTCTCAACCAACAAGTATATATCCTTTGGGTTCTCTCGAACCCCAAAGCCTTCACAATTAGCCAACCGATTAGCTTAAGTGGGTTAAGTTATCTCTAGCCTCAACCCTTATATGGGAAATCCCCAAATCCTTACCATGAACCCTTACCCAATTCTAATCCACTTTCTCAAGCAAGATCAAAATTAGAAAACTCAATCTATATTTGCAACCATCAATTTTATAATTAAAATTTAAAGGATTTAATGGATCCACACTTAATAACTAATTCTAAGCATAAATGATCAATACACAATAACAATTTAGACACCCATCATGCACATACCTCTAGATATGAATTTAGCTACTCATAATATTAGGAAGAGAAATTATACCATGTGGGTCAACTTCAATTCCTTCAGTAATAAGAAATCAAAATCAAATTCAAACCCAAGCTTTTTATGCTCAACAATGGAATTTTCACCAAAAATGGGGAAGATGAAGTCACAAGTGTACTTCTCTCCAAGTGTTCTACAATTGATAATCCAAATCTAGAATTTGCTGAATGCATAATCCCCAAATGGATCCCGTAAAATGTCCTTGAAAACCCCCATACACACTTGACACATTTTGGACAAAAATGCCTTTTGGGGTACTTGCATTTCTTCTGTAGCTCACTTGCGACCGCAAGTGCTGAGGTTAGCTGTCAGTTCTCTATTTTTCTCTTGCGCTTCACCTGTGTTATGCAAGAGGGGACTTTAAAGCTGCAACTCTGACACAACCTTTGTCACGCCCTGAGGCTACCCCCTAGATGCAACACACTGCCGAGAGTTATAAGTGATCCCAAGCTAACCCATGGTCTGACATATACCGAGCATTTCTAAACAAAGTGATATCTGTGCAGAAACTAAACTGGTATAACACAAGGTTTAAAATTAAATCATGCATTTCTGAATATAATATAAGTCTGAATGTAAAGCTAACTATAAAAGCTGAAAACTAACTCTATGTTTGAGAGCCTCTATCTGAGATGAGTTACTGGGATAAGTCCCCAGCTAACTCCAATGTCTGAAAGGTGTAAATAAGACTAAAATAAAGAAATCATAAATCTCATAGTTAAAGTATGAGGACTCACCAACTGAGCTACTGAAAGGACTGGAGAATTGCACTGAGCGCGGTCTGTATGCTGAGCACCTGAACCTACATCATAATAGGATGTAGCACAAAAGTATGTGTCAGTACTTGGAATGTACTGAGCATGCAGGATATATACTAATCTATATACATGTATATATGTTGAACATGATGAGATAATATGAACAAGAAAGATAAGCTGAAACATAAGACTGAAATACAACTGATGCAATGACCAAGTATTTAACATGCAACTGTAAAATGCTGAACTGAGCTGAATAACTGAATAACTGAATACAACTTCAATGCAACACTAAATCTGAAATGTGGGAGCTACTGTTAATCGACATACCCCAAGCTGAGCTAATTATGGGGCCAACCTGTAATCCTAGTTGGGAGGGTGTTCATACCTTACCAAGAATAAAAACATATACTGACGTGGATCCTGTAATTTGATGTCCAACAAGGGACTAGGATGTCAAGCCTGGACTGACAGTGACCTCTTTAGAACCTACGATGTCACTGTAGTTCTGAGACTTAAGGACTTCTACTAAAGGGCTCAGCCTAAACTGATGGGTGAGACTCCATCCCCTCATCCACTAAGTTCTAAGTCTACTCCCAACTGAATAAGTAAGTAAATAGATAAACTGGCATGCTAGATAGCTCAAATACTGATTTTTTTGAGAATGCACAAAATACTAAAACTGAGAGAATTCGAATCATGAAGTTCTGACTGACTAAATATCTGACTAAAAATGCATGGACCTGAAACTGATCGGGTGTTGATAACCCACCATCCTAATGAATTCAACTACTCTTAACAATTCTAGAATCTGACTAAAATATCGAGTTCATACATATAATTCAAAATTCAAGGATAATACCACATAGAGAGGGTTTTAGGGTTCTGAGAATATAATAGTACCAGACTTCAAGAATCATTCAATAAAGATTCAATTATAATAGGGAAACTAAAATACAAAGGAATTCACCCAAAATCTCTTGAACCATGGGTTCTGAAAACTAAGCTAAAACTGAAGAACTTGAGTTAATCTAGGGATTCAATGGGTGAAAGGAACCCACTGATGAAATCCTACATACATGAGTATAGAATCCTAAGAAGAATCCTTGAGTTTGAGCATGAACTTGAAAAACCCTTTTGTTGTTCTTGAGAAGAAAGGAACGCTTTTTTTTCTCCTATTCTGCTAAGTATCGATTGTAATTTGAGGGAATGAGGGGTTTGGGTAGTTTTTGCTTAAAATTAGCCTTAGTCTTAGTAAAACGTCATAGCTTAGACTTTAAAAAAGACATGAAATGTCTATAATACCCCTAAAAATTAAATTAGAAAATTCTTGAAGAATTTATGACCTGAGTTCAACATATGGAAACTGATAATGCTCAAAAACATTCTCCAATAGGAGGTGATAGCGATCATCAAAGTAATTTTTTTTTATATTACCGATGAGTAACGAAGTCGACCCCGCAGAGATGGTTATGATGAGTCTCCAAGAGACTATCGTATATCAATCAAGAAGAGAGTAATTGTTCAAATAACTAGAAATAAAAATTGGGGGAATAAAGAATTGGGAAAATTATCACAATCACAATTCGAACAAGAAAGCAAAGTAAACAAAGGATTTGTAATCAAATGAGAGGACGACTAGGGGTATGTTTCCGATGGGACTCAAACGGGGGTTAGGGTACTTACTTAATTATGAGAATTCTCAATAAATGATATGGGTAGCATTGGTTTTAGTCATGAATGTCAATCTTTCGATCTTTCAATTATTTATCTAATGGTCTTTATTCAAGCACCATGGGTTCAACTTAAACCAACCAATTCAAAATTAGGGAAGTCATACTATTTCTAGCTTAGACTATTAAATGGGTGTTTTTCGGTGATTGAGCTATTTCGAGACTCAAATCTTGATGGAAATCCAAGTTCCCACTATCAAATTCTCATCCGAAATCATGAACTCCTCTTTCAAGAAAGAACACAACCAAGTATACTCAACCAATGTTTGCAACCATCAATTTTATAGTTAAAACATGGTGAATTCAATAGACCTATATCAATTTAGAAATTATAAACATAATTAAGCAAGACCCATACCCAAATTCAAATATCCATCATACACATACCCCTAGACAAGGAAATTAGATACTCATGCTAAGGAAATAAGAGATTATACCAATTGGGTAATTCAAATTTCCATTCATAGTTATGCTAATATCCGAATCCAGGCTCAATTTGGTACAATAATGGTGGAATCTCAAGGTAGAAGATGAGAAATATCAAGTACACTCACTATCTTCCTTGAGAAACTCTCTCTGTGGAAAACTATTCAATAGTATGTCTAATACTATCAAGTACAACCCCAAAATTGGGTTTTAGAAGCTTCCCAAAATGTTACTTTAAAGTTGACAAAATTGCCCCTCAAGCATGGTGCGATGCAATGTGCAATGCAACGTGTGGTCGCACCATGCATTGTGCGCATCACACTGACTCCAATTCTCAAAATAGTGACCTCAATTGATGTTGGGTGTTATGTGAAGAGAGGTGCGGACTGCACCAGTCGTTGAGCACATCACACGGTGGCCATACCTCTTGGCAAATTCTTCTTCTCTTTTGATCACCTTCACACTTCAACTCTTTTTGAGCTCTTTTGGGTCCAATTCCTTGTTTTCTACTTTTGACCATGAGTACCTGCCATTGCATCAATAAAGGCAATAAGTACCTCTAAATCTTATCAAAACATATCAATAATTCATGAGTAAAGACTCAATAAGTTGGTAGATTACCAACTTATCAGGAATTAGGACATGTGGATGCTTCCACAACCCATAGAATCGTTGTTCCTAGGCCTTTTTGTCAAGATGCGGGTCTGATTTCCATGGATGAGGTTCACAGCCCGTGGAACCATTCACGGCTTGTAGAACCTGGCTGTGGTTTCTGGGGGGCCTGATGACCCCCAGGTCTGATTTCTACAAGGGACAATCACTAAACATGGTATGATCCATGACCCGTGAAAGCTTGTGTGGTTTTAAACCCAGAGGAGGGGCCTGTAAGTCTGAGCCACAGAGGCCATCCATGGTCTATGGACCTTTCCATAGTTTGTGGAAGCCATCATTGGTTTCTGTTCTGACTTAGAAAGTTTCACTTTCTGATTTATTGGGCTGGTTATAGGCTTAGAATTCACTGAGGTGTTACAATATCTCCCCCTTGGGATCATTCATCCTCGAATAAAGACTAAACAAGCTGAGTTTGGAGGGGAGGGGCTGCAATCCCTACCAACTGAGTTCTAAAAGCTTATTTCCAATTGAATTGAGTTCTAAGTACATGAAAGCATGCTGAAAATGCAAGAATAGCCGAGGGAATATGAAATTGAAGGGAAACACATAAGGATAAACTGAGAAACTGGAGAGGAACTACTACCTCAAGCTGAAGCTGGATCAGAAGGAAAGAGGTGAGGGTACTTGGCCATCATAGCTGCTTCTTCTTCCCAAGTAGCTCCCTTAACTGATTGATTTCTCCACAGAACTTTCATCGAAGTGACTTTCTTATTCCTCAATTTACGAACCTGATGGTCAAGAATCTCAACTGGAACCTTTTCATAGGTGAGGCTATCCTTCACACCCATATTCTCTAATGGCACAATCAATGCCGGATCACCAATAAACTTTTTCAATAGTGAAACATGGAAGACTGGATGAACCGTTGCTAGCTTAGCTGGCAACTCTAACTCATAAGCCACATTACCAACCCTCTTCAGGATTTTGTAAGAACCTACATATCGGGGACTGAGCTTCCCTTTCTTACCAAATCCTTCAACAAATCTCCTGTAGTAACCAGCCAAACTCAAAAAGATTCTGATATCTGTCGGAGAAGTGGGTCTAGGCTAGTTCTTTACCGCCTCTATGTTCTGTGAATCAACTAGGATTCCCTCACTAGGTACCACATGACCAAGGAAGGCAACTGACTTCAACCAGAACTACACTTACTGAACTTTGCGAATAGCTAGAAATCCTTGAGAGTTTGTACCACAACTCTCAAATGATCTGTATTCTTTTCTTCACTCCGAGAAAATACAAGGATATCATCAATAAAGATAATGATAAATATGTCCAATTACTGCTTGAACACCCTATTTATAAAATCCATAAAAGCTGTAGGAGAATTCATTAATCCAAAAGAAATAATTACAAATTCATAGTGACTATACCGAGTTCTGAAGGTTGTCTTCAGAATGTCACAATTTGTAACTCTCAGATGATGATAGCCAGATCTGAGGTCTATCTTTGAAAAGCAACTGGCACCCTGAAGCTGGTCGAACAAGTCATCAATCTTAAGAATGGGATACTTATTCTTGATTGTGACTTTGTTCAACTGATGGTAATCGACGCACATCCTAAGAGAACCCTCTTTCTTACGTACGAACAGAACTAGATCACCCCATAGAGAGATGTTGGGTTTGATGAAGCCCTTATCTAGAAGGTCTTTCAACTATTCCTTTAATTCTTTAAGCTCGGATGGAGCCATTCTGTAAGGAGTAATTGAGATAGGCTGGGTATTTAGAAGGAGATCTATTACGAAGTCAACTTCCCTTTTGGGAGAAACTCCGGAAAGATCTTCTGGAAATACTTCTAGAAATTCACTAACCACAGGGACTGATTTGAGAGTCAGGGTCTCAGAATCTGAATCCTTTACCTAAACAAAATGATAGATACACACTTTGGAAATCTTTTTTTTGGCCTTAAGGTAAGAGATGAACTGACCTACATGCACTAAAGTACTACCATTCCATTCTAATACTGGCTCATTTAGAAATTGGAACCAAACTATCCTGGTTCTATAATCGACTGAGGCATGATAGGAGTGTAACCAGTCCATGCCTAGAATAACATCAAAGTCTGTCATTTCTAACTCTACAAGGTCAGCTGAGGTGACTTTTTGAGAAACTGTGACCGAACAATTTCTGTATACCCGTCTAGCTATGATTGAGTCACCAACAGAAGTAGAGATTGAGAAGGGTATTGGGAGGATTTGTAGACTAACACCAAAGTTTATTGCTATATAAGAAGTTGCAAAGGAAAGTGTAGCTTCATGATATAATAATTCATAAATATCAGTATAAAAGACTCGTAACGTACTAGTGACCACATCAGGGGAATCCTCCTGGTCCTGTCGAGTCTGAAGAGCATAAAGCCTATTTTGGCACTGATCGCCACTTGCACTAGATGAGACACCCTACTGAGTCGGGCGACTTGCTGGAGCTGCTGAGGAGTTAGCCTGATTCTGCTGACGAGTATCCCTTCCCCTTTGAGAAGCCATAAGACAATCTTTCATTCTGTGGCCTGGCTTGCCACATCCAAAATAGTTCTCACTACCTGCCCTACACTCACCTTGGTGGTTCCTACCATACTTCTTACAAATCGGATGAGTGCGCCCACTAGTGATACTACCTTGGGACTTAGAGCTTAGTGCCCTATCCCACTGATCCTGCTTGAACTTGGGCACTGGGGCACTAGCAGAGGATGGGGTTGGAGCTAAAGATTTTTGGTGGAATTGAGAGCGATTTGATACGCCTAAATTACACCTCTTTTTAGAAGCGTAAGCGGTTGCTGTTCAAATATAGAACCTAATGAAGGTTAGGGTCGATCCCACAGGGAATATGGTATAATTATGGTTGATTAGTGTTTACTTGCGCTGTTAGCCATTTATTTCCCTACGAAGAGGAGTTTTAATGTAACAAGTAACAATTGTAACTAGAATGTAAATATGTAGCACGTGACAATTTTAAGAGTTGTAATCAATGAGAGAAGCGACTAGGGTAGTATTCCCCATGAGATCATAACTTAGTAAGGTGCTTGTACTTAGTAACCTAGCTTGGTGCTTAGCATGTAGAATCGGTAAGTTAGGTTCACCTAAATCCTTGGTCTGGCAGATAGATGAATTTCACCACATGCCTTGGTCCGGCTGTGGGTGTATAATTTACTAACCCTTACCCTGGATTCCAGATTAGCATTTCCCGGATAAGGTCAAGCTATTAGATGAGGGTTGATAGCCTCAAATATCCGTCATTGAACAACCCTTTTCCCATCCGTTACCTCCTTGGTCTGGAAAGTAAGGATAAGGCGAGTTGTAACATTGTGCACCATTAAAAAGTAATCAAAACAAAGGGAAGAACAATACATGCATGAACATTGCCCTAGAATACCCAAGTACTTTGCCTACTTCGTTAATACTTCATGGTTCCCACAACCCTAGTTGTGGATTTATCTACTCATGGTTATAAGTAAACAATCAGAAGTTATGTATGCGTTCATGATCGTATACTTACAATCATACGTAAAGAAATCTGTAAACTTGAATAGATGAAGATGGAAGTAAGAACAAAGAACTATGGATGTGTATAACTCTCAAAACCAAGAATAAACTAAGGTCACAATTTTTTGAATGTGTTATCTATAAAGTATCGAGCATAAAATGTAAAATAAAACCTAGGAAAATTATTTATAGACAATAGAAATCCTATCCTAATTAAACAAGGAAAACTGGAATCGGCAACTTCCACGAACACAGTCTACGAGTCGTGGAAGCTTCTGTGGGTCGTCAACGGTCCTCGTGGAACTCAGAGATGTTGTCATGCTACGAGTTTACTTCTATGAGTTCAGTCTATGACTCATGATCTGAATCACGACTAGTGGAACCGAGTCTTCAATCTCAGAACTTTTGCTCATTCTTCGATTAGGTTCCACAAATAGGGATTACGACTCGTGAAATGGTCCATGACTCATGGAAACCTTCCGTAGAACTCAGGCTTCACAACCATCTATAGGACTAGTTCCACGACTGACTTCCATGACTCATGGGATTGAGTCGTAGAAGTCAGTTTCAACCACTTTTGCAGTCTTTTCTCCGTACTTAGTCTCCGAACCATGTTTTCATGCACAAGACTCAAGAACACATCAAATCTACTAAAAATTGCTAAAGAACATACTCCAATTCCAAGTTTCAAGCGTTGAAAGTTCCACAAAATCATGGCACATCAACACCCTCAACTTAAAACCATTGCTTGTCCTCAAGCGACAAAACAAAACTATTCTAGAACGACGCTTGAGTAAAAGAAAACTAGGAACTACGACAGTCATCTATTTTAACAATTCAGCTCACAACCAGCATTCCCCCTCCTTTTCAGTTCAAAACAAGTGCACAAGTTTATTCTATGAAGACAACACAAAAGGATCCATAGACGAAATCACGTTATCAACAGACAACATAGCATACACATATGAGACGTACCCTAATGATCAACAATCAAAGTTACTCTAGTGCCCTCACCACAAAGAAGTCCCAATCGCACAATAATACAGTCAAAATATCCGAGAATGAACTAGAACACTCACACTCACAAAGATGTTCAAGTAATGCATGCACAATACCATAGGCTTGCCTTTATTTTCTATGCCTTAGTTTTTGAATAGTTGAGTTAGGATCACTATAGGACTTTCTTTGGCTTTTAACATAGGCTCGAGGATGGGTATGGTAGATATTGGAAATAGTGACTAAACCATCCTCGACACTACGCTATGTTTCTTCCACTTTTCCCAGACCAACTCTATTCTTTCCTCCCTTTTTCTCCCTTTTTTATTTCTTCTTTTTCATCAAGTGACGGGTGCGGCTTTTATTTTAGACTCCCTTTTTTTCTTCATCATATTTATTTTCTTTTTCTTTTTCTAACATATCAGCCACACCCATTATTTCCCTTTTTATCACTAACCTTTTATTTTCATACCCCATATTTTGCACTTACCTCCACAGTAGCCACCCTCAATTTTGGCAATTTGTCTGCATTGAGGTGAACAATGTCCAAGGAGGGACCAGGGACAAATTGAAGGTTCATAGAAAATAGGGAATGTGATTAGGCTAAACAACAAAAAAGGTCAACTTAGGCTCAAAATCAGGGATTAAGGGATATTTACATCATTTGGACGGTTATATAGGCTAAAGTGGATTATTTCAAAAATGGCCTATGATCCTTTCCTAACCAACCATCCTACAACCTAGGCAAGACTAACCGAGCAAGTTATAGATTGGCACACAATGCAAGAATAGTACGAATGCAACTCACACACACATGGCACAGATTACAATAATCACATGCTAACTATCAGGTTCATATTCTAGCTTAAGCCATTCATCAGATCGATTAACATAATGTCATGCACAGATCTATAATGGTCAGTCTATCAAAAACAGATAATCTCATGTCACACAAAATTTGGAGGAGTCTCCATTTTTCTCTCAAAATCAAGTTCAAAATCATACCATAGACTGCGCTAAGTTTCGTTTCTTCTTTCACTACACACAACCTATACTAGACATACCGGTTCAACAGAAATTAAAAATCCTTAGGAAAAGAACACAGGCAAGAAAACCTCAAGGATTCGGGTACCTTGTGAGTACCCTCATAGGTTGCCTCCCATGCAACGCTTGATTTAACATCACAGCACGACGCAGGTGTCTTGGCTACTCAGATTCACCAAAAGACCCATCAAATTACAGACACCTGATGCCCCCACCCCACCTAAAAGTAATATGCATTGCCCTTAATGCACCAAGAAAAGTAAAGACATAGGGAGGCGGGAACATACCCGTGGCGCCTAGGCACCGGCGTCTGATGAAGTAGGTGGGGTTGGTGATGTGGCACCCATAGTAGTGTCAGTGGCAGCGGCGGTGGCCATCGCGCTCAATGGATCAGTAACAGGAGAGACGTCAGTGGATGCCCTCCAAACATCAACCAACTCTGGAGTCTCAAGAGCGGAAGATGTGGCCCCTCCACCAACTTGAGCCGAACTATAAGATGCACCCCATAGTATCTGTCGCTCTGCCTCCTCATGGAGACGCATGTCATCTTGGGGTCGATGCATGGCAGTAATAGTGTCTCTTTGCAACCTGTTAGGCTCCATCATAACCTCATAAGTGCTGTCAGTGCACGCTGTCTTTTCTCTAGCACTCGGGAGCACATGCTCCACCACAGCAAATAAATCAATAACCCGACGCATGAGTGCTGGAACCGCAATGGGGATGGAGGTCATAACCAGAGTCTGGCTAGAGTTAATAGATCTAATCTCCTCTCTGAGTGGTGCCAACTCATCCTGAATATGTCCCAAATCGGGGCCCTAAATGGTCTGCAGCTGAGTATTCACTCAGCGCTCAAAAGCATCTACCCATGTGGACATCTCTCGTGTAACCTACTCTATCTCAATCTTTATTCTAGCCTCAGTGGCTACCACAATAGATCTCACCCATGGTTGGAGATGGTCCAATAAATCATTTACCTGCTTCTGAGTATCGGCCTAACGATCAACCAGATTTTGGAGAAACTCAGCATCAATAGTAATCCTACCAGAAGAAGCTAGGCGTGGAGGCGCGATAGGAATACCAACTGGTGGATGTGAGGTCAATGGTACTAAAGCTGAAGCTGTGGTTGTGGCACCCTCTGCAGCTACACTTACCTTCATATCATGCATGTCTATTGGGTCTTGTGGTGCGAAGGACCCCTCAACTCTCACGGTACTCACAGAAATAAAGGATGACGCTCGTTTGTGTGCAACTGAGTTAGCAGCATCTCTGATCAGCCTGACATCCTGAATCTGAGTCACCTCAAGAGTTTGGTCAATATCGGGCATCCACTAGACTGTTAACTCCATGCATAGATAATGAATCAAGCGGGAAATGGTATGCTAGTGTGCGGTCAGAATGCCCACTCATGGATCTCTTCTAAGATGCAGCATGGAAAATTAATCTCATACCCTGTCATAATGCTGGCCACAAGTATTGCACAGTCAGGCATTAAAGTATTATCTGCCTGAGTCGGATAAAGGTGGGATCGGACAATGGCCCACCAAAACTTATCGGTAAAATTTAATGTTACCGTTTTTATGTCACCTCCGTGAACCCATTCCGCGTCCTTACCATTCTCAACTATATATCCTGTATCCCATCTTAATAAATCTGCTTTGTGAACTGGGTCCCGCATCTTTGTTTTATCTCAGACCATTTTCATCTTGCTATCAAACTAGTCCATGTCGACCTGTAACTCATACTCTGTCCGAAACAAGAACCGCTGAATGGTCCACTCTGAGATGTCAATAGGTGCATGTCGCACCAAAGTACTAGTGAGTGGAGACAGGTCCTGGTATCACTGTCTCGACCCAAGGAGCTGACCGCCAGTGGCTGAATATGAGGCATAAAATTCTCAAACTATCTTAGGACAATAGCTACCTGGGGGCTCATCCATTCAACTATATCGGTAGTGATTGAATGTAGCCTGAATATCTTGTACGGATGCTAAGCTCTCGGTCTGGATCTGTGGCTCCTCAAATATTCCCCTTTTGGGCAGCCTCTGTCAGACTGAAAAATCCCCTGCATATATATGGTCTGCATCTCTGGAACACACCATCTCCGATTATCATGAGCCTCTGGTCTCTGTGCTCTATCAGCCTCTGCCTGTGTCTGATGTGCAGCTACTGGGGTGGCAGGATCAGAGGAGCTCTTATCACCAGAGACTGACTTAGCATCATCAGACTCATTTTCTTCTTTAGTACTGGTCCCTGTGTTGCTCTCTCAGGTACTATCACCCTCTTCGAACAGCCATTCTTGTCATGCCCCTATCTAGGAGGGGTGGACATCAAGGAGTTATACAAGCACCTACTAAACATATATACTAAACTCATGCTAAAGTTGTAAACTGACAAGCAATAACATGGACATCAACATATGATTACATATACTAAAACGTAGATAACTGAAGGGCCTACTGGACTAGCTGTACAACTGAAGCAAAACTATGTCTAAGAAGCCTCTAAAGAGTCTGCAACTAAAAATCTGATAACTAGTCGGGACAGTGATCCGACATACCCTACAAAAGATATGTACATGAATCCAAAACATGTGATCTAGGCATCTGATAGATCCAGAGAGAGGTGGAGCTTACTAACTGATCAACTAGAAGGCACTGGTCTACTGTGGATGTTTGCTAGCCTGAGTACCGGAGCCTGCATTCATAAAAATGTAGCGCCCAAAAATAAAAGGACGTCAGTACATATAAAACATATACTGGTATGTAAAGTAGATTGAATAACAAGTAGACATATAAGAATGCTCACTAAATTGAATATTAAAACTAGGAAAATCTGAGCATACAGATACAAAGAATGTAATCTGAAACTGAAACTGAAACTGATACAATGACCAATATCAGGGGTCCTTATATAACGTTCTATACATTACTTAATTACATATTATTAAAATTCCTAGAATTTGCCTAGGTGATATCTTTACCCTTTTATATAGCTTATCTATTCCTTATGTATAACTAACTGTTAGGATGTCACAAGATGGTCTACTGTCGGCGATCTGTGACACTTGTTTGGCATCTATAGCTAACTATCACATCCATGTGTGAAATATCATAGTCTGGGTAACGTGGTCTGTCAAGGTACGCCCTCTCGGGCTCCTGAAAGGTCAGCCCACAGGCCTGTATAGTCAGGGGAATCCACGGCGGGAAGTTCCAACTGACACTGTCTGAATTCTGTGCACATAATAGCATCGCATGTAGTGGCCCTAAAGATACCCACCCCACGCTGCAGAGTAGGCTGTAATCTCATCTTGCTTGTTAAGGCCCATAATAAGCAACTTATGAATAATATAACTCATTATCTGAATATTGATTACTTTCTTTAAGCTAAAGAATCATATCTCTATGTGATCTATATACTCAGAGCTATTCTGTGGCCAATTACTTTCTCTAAGTTCCGTGACATATATGCTCGGTAACTTCTAAGAGTTTCAACTGAAGACATGTATGGTCATGTGAAACATGTGAATTCTTTGACTAGAAATGAGTACTATAACTCTATAGGTTTAGAACTCCACCCAAGAAAGAGACCTATAATAGCAATAAGCTTTTCTTTCAAGCAGCATATAATCTATGACGACCTTTATAAGAGGAACATGTGACTCTAGGTCGTGCCATGATGGCGAAAAGTGGTTTTAGCTTTACATACCTTACTTCGAGACTCTCTCTCCTTTATGTCATGTCATTGGTTCCCTTCAAACACTCCTTATCTATGACATAACAGAATATGCAATAGTATAAGCAACTAACCAAGAAATATGGCGAGGTTGGAAATACGATAATAGCTTACGAGCGACTAGCTTAGAAAATAAGATAACTAAATTGTGTATCGCCACACCTCCCTCTTTTCCCCTTATCAACTGAACTATTACCACTTATGAATTCAATATTAATCCCTCCATCCTTTCCTTACAATATACAACCCATTCCATATCCCAAACAAGGTCATAAACTTGACCCCTCATCTTCCAAACACCACCTCGGGAGTTCTTTATCTAGTAGCGTTTAAATGCTCCTTTAAGCTCATAGGTTAAGTTGAGAGAGAATTATAACATTTAATACAATAATATGAATCCAAATAACATATAAACAATATCCTAAATCCATTTAGGTATTTTATCAAACACTTGATGAGCGACAAACTTGCAAGAGCTATAAAAATCGTGTTTGCTATACCTAGCATCACTTCTTATCGCAGCAAGCTTTCTGCCTCAATACACAAATATACACACCTCATTTAATCAATAATACAACTATTACAGCCCTCTACATACTCCCTCCTCACCAATTATATCAGTTACAATGGGCAAAACATGGACTCACGGCTTCCTATCACCATCCCGTTAGTCCTACCCGTAAACTATACTTAAAACAACTCTTAGAGTCATATTTATAGGGATTGAAGAGCAGCCATACCTTTATCAATAAGAATACAATCCCTGCACCCTTTTTATCTTCAAGAACAACACCTTTTCTTTCAAGAAAACACTTGACTAAGTGTGTTTCCGTGACCTACGATGAAAAATACACTTGATTCTTGAAGGAATTCACTTACCTTAGGGAGGGGTTGAGATGAAGAAGAACTGAAAAAAACTGTTAAGCAGGTCCCTTATGTTCTGATGTGTATGGGAGACGAAATCCCAAAGTTTCAATATAAATACACAACTTTTGGCTGATTTACCCAAGGCTGCCACATGTCCTGCAGTGATTGGGCAGTGTGCGTGTCTGTAGTAAAATAGACATAACCTTTTACTACAAACTCCTATGGACAAGCGGTTTATTGAGTTGCAAACTAGACCTTTAATTTGGTACTTTATAGTACCTCTAAATCCTTTTATATTGGGAGATATACCCGTTACAAGTAAGACCTTGTACGAGCTTGCTTGAACTAGTCCACCGTAGTGAATCCTTCAATTTGAAATTTTGTTTCAAGTCTCCCTTTGGTCTATAAACTTAGTCTATCACTTCAAATGGATTAATATAAGTGTCCCTTTTCATAATTATCCATTCACAACCTTATCCTCTTGTTTCATAACTATTCCTTTGCGTTTACGAGTTGCACGCATATCTTAAGTTTGGGGGCATTACATTATCCCCCCCTTGGGATCATTCATCCTCGAATGAAGGATACGACTTAAATTTATTATAACTCTTCCTCTTCTCAAAAAAAAATTGGCAGAGTTTCCCTTGTAAACTGGCCTATCCAAAACCTGTCAGCTAACCACCAAAACCTGTCAGCTAACCAAAGAATATATTATACGCTTCACAGAGCATCACAACAAGAGAATTATATTCAACAGGTATCAACGAGGCTCCACTTGGCCTTATAGGAGTGAAAACTATAGTAGTTGATATAGCTTACCTCATACTCCTTCGACTTTATGCCTTAACTCTGAGTAACATATAGAACTCTTGACTCATAGGAACGTATCAAGTACCTGAATATTTAGCATATTGATAAAATAGTATTAACAAATATGACTAAAATTGATACTCGAATGAAAGGAGTAATGACTTTAAGAACCTTCTGGTTTTTTCTTGAATAAGTGAGGATATTTGTCCCTTATGTCGGCCTCTGCTTCCCACGTGGCTTCTTCTACTTTCTGACTTTTCCATATGACTTTAACTGAAGCTATTTCTTTAGTTCTCAATTTTTTGATTTGTCTTTCTAGTATGGCACCGAGACTCCTTCATATGATAAATCTTCGGAGAGCTCTATACCCTCTAAAGGGATAAATTGAGAAGGATCTGCTAAGCATTTACGTAACATAGACACGTGAAAGACTGGATGCACTGCTGCTAACTCAGGCGGTAAATCAACCTCATAGGCTACTTGGCCAACTCTCTTTAGGATTCTATAAGGACCAATATATCTAGGGCTCAACTTACCTTTCTTTCCAAATTGCATAACCCCTTTCATAGGAGATACCTTCAAGAATACCCAATCATCAACTTGGAACTCTAAATCTCTGCGCCGCACAAATGTATAAGATTTCTGTCATCTTTGAGAGGCCTTCAGCCGCTCTTGTATTAGCTTTACCTTTTCAACTACTTGATGGACAAGATCTGGTCCCAATATTTGAGTCTCACCTATATCAAACCAACCAATAGGTGATCTACATCGTCTCCCATAGAGATCTTTGCATAGAGCCATGCCAATACTAGAGTGATAGCTATTATTATAGGCAAATTCTATCAAGGGAAAATGATCATCCCAATTGCCTTTAAAGTCCAGAACGCATGCTCTCAACATATCTTTGAATGTCTGAATAGTGCGCTCAGCTTGGCCATCTGTCTGTGGGTGGAATGCAGTGCTAAGGTTTACCTGTGTGCACAAACTCTCTTGGAATGACCTCCAAAAATGTGAGGTGAACTGGGTACCCCTATCTGAAATGATGGATATTAGAATTCCATGCAAGCAAATAATCTCTTTTATATATAGCTTGGCATAATCTTCTGTGGTACTGGTAGACTTAACTGTTAAGAAGTGGGCTGATTTTGTTAATCGATCAACGATCACCCAAATCGAGTCATACTTATGAAAATGAGGAAGAAAAACCTGTAATGAAGTCCATGTTAATGGCCTCCCATTTCCACACTGGAATGCTCATAGTCTGAGCTAGGCCACCAGGCCTTTGATGTTCTGCTTTCACTTGCTGGCAGTTAGAGCATTGTGCTACAAACTCTGCTATATCTCTTTTCATGTCATTCCACCAGTAGACCTTTTAAAGGTTATGGTACATCTTTGTAGAGCTTGGATGAATGGAATACCGGGAATAATGTGCTTCAATCATTATCTGTTGTCTTAGACCATCTACATTAGGAACATACAGTATTCCTCGTCACCTTAAAGAACCATCCCCCGCCATCTCAAATGCTGAAATTTTATGTTGTAGAATCCCTTCTCTATACTGGAGCAATAAGGGATCATCATATTGTTTTCCTTTCACTCATGCCACTAATGATGACTTTCCAGTGTTCTGCACAACCATACCTCCATCTTCAGAATCTAGAAGTCATACTCCTAGCCTGGATAATCTATGAACATCTCATGCTACTTCATGTTGAGCGGGTGATAAATGTGCTAGGCTGCCCATAGACACACAATTGAGAGCATCCGCTACAATGTTAGCTTTATCGAGGTTGTAGAGAATATCGACATCATGGTCTTTCACTAACTCTAGCCACCTTCTTTGCCTCAAATTTAGCTCCTTTTGCTTGAAGATATATTGGAGACTCTTATGTTCTGTAAATACGTCAACATGTACCCCATACAAATAGTGGCGCCAAATCTTAAGTGCGAATACAACTGTTGCAAGCTCTAAATCATGTGTGGTGTAGTTCTGTTCATGCTTTTTCAATTGTCGAGAAGCGTATGCTATAACCTTCCCATGTTGCATCAAGACGCATTCTATGCCGACACCCTAAGCATCACAATAAATGGCATACCCTTCTGTGCCCTCTGGTAAGGCCAATACATGAGCTGTAGTCAATCTATCTTTTAGCTCTTGAAAGCTTCTTTCACAAGCATCTGACCACTGAAATTTGGCTTCTTTTTGTGTTAATTTAGTCAATGGGGCAGAAATAGAGGAAAATCCCTCCACAAACCTCCTGTAATAATCGGTGAGCCCCAAGAACATACATACTTCTATCGGAGTGATAGGTTGAGGCCATATCTTCACAACCTCTATCTCCTGAAAGTCCACTTTGATACCTTCACCAGAGATCACATGGCCAAGAAAAGCCACTGAGTTCATCCAGAACTCACATTTAGAAAACTTGACATAAAGCTGGTGTTCTTTAAGAGTCTGTAGAACTAATCTGAGATGGTCTGCATGCTTTGCCTCATCACATGAATATATCAAGATATCATCTATAAATACAATCACGTACATATCAAGAAAGGGTTTGAAAACCCTATTCATCATATCCATGAAAGCTACTGGGGCATTCGTTAGTCCAAATGACATGACAAGGAACTCAAAGTGCCTATATCTAGTTCTGAAGGTTGTCTTAAGAATATCTACTTCACGTATCCTCAACTGGTGATAACCAGATCTTAAGTCAATCTTTGAGAAACATTTAGCTCCCTACAATTGATCAAATAAACCATCTATTCTGGGTAGGGGGTACTTATTCTTTATTGTCACTTTATTCAACTGCCTATAATCTATACACATTCGCATTGTGTCATCCTTCTTACGTACAAATAGTACTGGAGCGCCCCATGGCGATATGATGGGTTGAATAGAACCTTTGTCAAGTAGATTTTTCAACTGCTCCTTTAGCTCTTTCAACTCTGCTGGTGCCATTCTATAAGACAAAATGGATATTGGATGGGTATCGGGATCTAGGTCGATACCAAAGTCAATATATCTAACTGAAGGTAATCCAGAAAGTTCTTTAGGAAAAACATCTGGATATTCATTCACAACGGGTACGGACTGAAGAGTTGACACACGTTCCTCTGCTTCAAGGTCTCTAACATGGACTAGGTGATATAAACACCCTTTTGCTATAAGCTTTTATGCCTTAAGATAGGAAATAAACCTTTCTCTAGGAATCACAACATTCCCTTTCCACTCCAAGACTGGTTCCCTCGGGAAATGGAATTGAGCAATATTAGCTCAACAATCAACTGTAGCATAACAAGACTACAACCAATCCATGCCCATAATGATATCAAAATCAACCATGTCCAGCTCTATCAAGTTAGACAATGTATCATGGCCACATACTGTTACTAGGAACCCACAGTAGATCCTTTTAGCTATAATAGACTCTCCTACCGGAGTTGATACTGCAAATGGCTCACGTAAAAACTCTGGCTCTATTCTGAATTTTTTGGCAACAAATAAAGTAACATATGATAGGGTCTCCCCTAGATCTATCAATGCATAAGTATCATAAGAGAAGATGGATAAGGTACCTGTAACTATATTTGGGGAAGCCTCTGAATCCTGTCGGCCAGCTAATGCATACATTCGATTTAGGCCAGCTTCCAAACCTGAACCTCTGCCTCTACCCCTACCTGTACCTCTGCCTGTCTATGCCTGAGGATTACGAGATGAAAGTGGTGCTGAAGAAGAGAATGCTCCTGTAGAGCCTGTGGACGGTGATCTATCACCCCTTCTCTCAGCTCTATGTCTAGGACAATCACGCATCTTATGACCCTCGAATCCACACCTATAAAAAGCAGTAGAGCCATATAAGCACTCTCCAAAATGAGAACGGTCGCATTGTCTGCAAGTAGGCCGAGGTGGTAATCCCCGACCAGTACCTCTCTGATAGTGAGGGCCTGGTGCCCTAGAAGTCTGACTATGATCCTCTCTGGACCTTGATGACTGAGCTGGAGCACTAGCTGTGAAGATGGATGTTGAATAAGCCTGCCTAGATGGCCCTCTTCTGGATGAAGCCCTGTCACTTCCCTAATATCTGCCAGCTGCCCTGGCCTTCTTACTCTGCTCCCTTTCTGATCTCTCTGCCCTGCTGTCATGTATGTGATCCTATGTCTTCTGTGCATATGCCATCAGTCTAGCAATATCCATATCATTATTAAGTGCAACAACTGCACAAGAGTCAATCAAATAATCTCTAAGGCCACCCACAAAGTAATGCATCCTTGCCCTCTGGGTGCTGATCATCTATGGAGCAAATCTGGCCAACTGAGTAAACCGTATGCTATACTCCTTTACACTGAGGTTATTCTGTCATAAGGATAGAAATTCATCCACCCTTGCTTCCCTGAGCTCTAAAGGTAAAAAAATGATCCATAAAGGCCTTCAAGAATTCTTCCCAAACTGCTGGGGGGGCATTTGGGCCCCTGGAATCGACCCACATCTCATGCCAGACAATGGCAACATCTTTTAGCTGATAGGAGGCCAATTCAACAGCCTCACTCTTAGATATATGCATAACCTTGAAGATTCTATTGATCTCATCTATAAACTATTGAGGGTCCTCTTTCACACTAGATCCTGTAAACACAGGGGGATTCATCCTGAGGAAATCACGAACTATGGATCCAAAAGTCTCTCCCTGAATAGTGTTACATGCAACCACATTCTGTCCTTGGACCTGAGCAACTACTAACTGGGTGAGCAACTATATTGCTCCTCTAAGATCCTGCTCTGAGGCACCTGGCGGTAGTACAGGCAGTATAGAAACTGCTGCTGATGCTACTGGAGGTGTAGGAACTCCTGTACGCCCTTCTATTCCAGGCACTTGAGGACTTGGAAATGTAGGGCTTGGCAAGACCTCTTGAGCCCTGGTCTGATTCTCTAATGCTGGAGAATGCTCTATAGTGGCTACCTCCTGAGTAGTGCTGGTACTGGCCCTATGGCCTACATTATCCGTATCTTTGGTAGACATGATCTGTATCACAAATAAGTAGAGTCTGAGTCAGAAGTAACTTTCTATGACTTAGATCTACTGCATGATCTATATTTTAATAGAAGGTCAGATTCCTAAATGCCCACGTAGTCCCTTAATTATAAATGTGGCGCGCAACATATTCATAAGGAAGGTCCTACTAGACACGACTTCTTAGACTCCCTGGGACACTTGAACCTTGTGATTTGATACCAAGTTTGTCAAGCCCCTATCTAGGAGGGGAGGACATCAAGGAGTTATACAAGCACCTACTAAACATATATACTAAACTCATGCTAAAGTTGTAAACTGACAAGCAACAACATGGACATCAACATATGATTACATATGCTGAAACGTAGATAACTGAAGGGCCTATTGGACTAGATGTACAACTGAAGCAAAACTATGTCTAAGAAGCCTCTAAAGAGTCTGCAACTGAAAATCTGATAACTAGTCGGGACAGGAACCCGACATACCCAACAAACGATATGTACATAAATCCAAAACATGTGATCTAGGCATCTGATAGCTCTAGAGAGAGGTGGAGCTTACCAACTGATCAACTGGAAGGCATTGGTCTACTATAGATGTCTGCTAGCCTAAGTACCGGAGCCTGCATTCATAAAAATATAGCTCCCAAAAATAAAGGGACGTCAGTACATATAAAACATGTACTGGTATGTAAAGTAGACTGAATAACAAGTAGATATGTAAGAATGCTCACTGAATTGAATATTAAAAATAGGAAAATCTGAGCATACACATACAGAGAATGTAATCTGAAACTGAAACTGATACAATGACCAATATCAGGGGTCCTTACATAACGTCCTATACATTACTTAATTACATATAATTAAAATTCCTAGAATTTGCCTAGGTGACATCTTTACCCTTTTATATAGCTTATCTATTCCTTATGTAATACTAACTGTCAAGAAGTCACAAGATGGCCTACTGTAACACCCCGAAATTCGATCCAGCTTTTAAACTCAGAACTTGCAGAAAATTGTGAACTTCCAGGGATCATGGGTCAAGTCCACGAGCCGTGGGTGGTTTCACGAGTCATGGAAATGACTCGTGACTCCAGTCCTACAGACCATCCTCAGGTTTGAGAACCACGAGTTAGGTTCAGGGTTCGTGGAAGTTTCCACGGGTTATGGAACCAACCCGTGGAACTCAGACAGAGAGTGGTCAGGTCCCCCGATTCCCATGACTTGGTCCTATGAATCGTGGAAGCTTCCACGAGTCATCTTGTTGAGTCGTAGGGAAATTTCAGCAGCTTGAGATCTTGGGCAGTTTCCACGAGAAGGAACCACGAGTCGTGGTTAGGTCTACGAGTCATAGACTCCACCTGTGGATCCTGAAGCCAAATTTTAAATCAACCTTTTCCTAATTAAGTCCCAGGGGTATTTTAGTCATTACCCACTCTTTTAACTCCTAAATGATGTCGTTTTGACTATTTCAAGAAGGGTTTTCACCCTCATTAGCCTAAGTTCCTTCTCATTACTTCACTCTTCTCCCAAAAAGGGAAATTTCTTCTCCAAGCTTCAAGTCTCAAGCTCCAAGTTCAAGCCTCCTAAGTCTTTCCAATTCAAGTGGGTTATTTTCAAGCAAGGTATGTGGGTAATCAATAATGGGTTCCTTTTACCCTTGTTCCCAAAACCCCCAATTCTTATTTCTAATTATGAACATGTGAAATTTGGGTTTTGATCTAAATTGGGGAAAAACTTATGAAATCAATCCCTAAGCATCAATTCATGGTTTCCTATGGTTTATTTATGATTTGTTTAAGATTCCTTATTTGGTTTCAAAAGCCCATGCATTAAAGTTGATGTCTAGTATAATTCCATTGAATTGCATATTTTCAAGTGAAAGTTTACATGTTTAGATAAACATGTCATCATGGATTTATGAAATTGCATGCCTAACTTCTTCAAGCATGAATTTAAGAAGAAAAAGAATGTTTTGACTTATGGCTATGTTAAATTTTAAGGATTTTGAAGCATGAACAATATGACATTTGATATATCTCTATGTTTTATGAAAGGTTTGACATCTAGATGTGTCTATGTAAGCTATGCAAATTGCATGATATCCGATGTGTTTTCATGCTTTTCAACAAGATTTGGCATGAGATGGTGCCACTATGAATGTATGAGCTATATGTACATGTTTTGGGAGTAGTATTTAGCCCCGAGCAATGAGGGTTCGATTATCCAAGTCCAAAACTATGTTGCCAACATAGGTTATGAGATGAAGTGGCCTATGGGCTTATGAGAGTGGATACACATCTTGATTAATGGTGTCCTTGCCTTAGCGGGGCATAGGACAGCTTTTCCAACTAAGGTTATATAGTTGGGTATGGTGGCCCGTACTTTGGCAAGGTTCGGGCTAGCTTTGCTAACTAGGGTAATATAGTTAGATTTTATGTAGCTTGCATGGTCTATTGTCGGTTATAAGAAACTCCCGTATGAATGATTTTAAGTTTTCTAAGCTTTATGATATCTCATTTTGAAGTTTTGACTACGAACTCATGCTTATTACTCAAACCATGATATTTACTTATGACTTCTTCGATTATGCATGAACTCAATTTTCAATTATGTTTTAAGCAAGCTTTCATATTATTTATGCATATCTCGTATACTCGGTACTTCATATAGTACTGACGCATATCTTGCGCTGCATCCTTTGATGATGCAGATTCAGGAGTCCCTTCCCAGGCACGTGGCTAGAGCTTCCAGGCCACTTTATCGGTCAGCTGTTGGTGAGTCCTCTTAGGTCGAGGACTAGTCATGTTATTAGCTTGTGTTAAGCTTTTCATTTCCGTACTTCGAGTTAGATAGGGTCTTTTCCTAGCAACTCTTTATGTCATAAGTAGAGGCTTTTCAGACATAGATAGTATTTGAATCTTTTTGGATCTTGTATGCCTATTCGACTTTATTACCCAGTTATGCTATCCTGACTCCATCTATTATGCTTCCGCTTATCTTTTGTTATACCTGAGAATGCTATGACCAAGGGTTAGCTTAGGGCACTTGTGATCCCAAGTCCCATGTTATGTCTAGGGGGTAACCTCGGGGCATGACACCTACTGTCGGCGATCTGTGACACCTGTTTGGCATCTATAGCCAACTATCACAACCATGTGTGAAATCTCATAGTCTGGGTAACGTGGTCTGTCAAGGTATGCCCTCCTGGGCACCTGTAAGGTCTGCCCGCAGGCCTGTGTAGTCAGAGGAATCCACGGTGGGAAGTTCCAGATGACTGTGTGTAAATTTTGTGCACAGAATAGCATCACACGTAGTGGCCCTAAAGATACCCACCCCATGCTGGAGAGTAGGCTATAATCTCATCTTGCTTGTAAAGACCTATAGTAAGAAACTTATGAATTATATAACTCGTTATCTGAATATTGATTATCTTCTTTTAGATGAAGACTCATATATCTATGTGGCCTATATACTCAGGGCTATTCTATGGCCAACTACTTTCTCTAAGTTTCGTGACATATATGCTCGATAACTTTTAAGAGTTTCAACTAAAGACATGTATGGTCGTGTGAAACATGTGATTTCTTTGACTAGAAATTAGTACTATAACTGTATAGGTTTTGAACTCCACCCAAGAGAGAGACCTATAATAGCAATAAGCTTTTCATTCAAGCAACATATAATCTATGACGACCTTTATAGGAGGAAGATGTGACTCTAGGTCATTCCTTGATGGCGAAAAGAGGTTTCAGCTTTACATACCTTACTTCGAGACTCTCTCTCCTTTATGTCATGTCGTTGATTACCTTCAAACACTCCTTATATATTACATAAGAAAATATGCAATAGTATAAGCGACTAACCAAGAAACATGGCAAGGTTGGAAAGATGATAATAGCTTATGAGCGACTAGCTTAGCAAATAAGATAACTAAATGGTGTATCGCCACACCTCTCTCTTTTCCCCTTATCAATTGAACTATGACCACTTATGAAATCAATATTAATCCCTCCATCCTTTCCTTACAATATACAACCCATTCCATATCTCAAACAAGGTCATAAACTTGACCCCTCGTTTTCTAAACACCACCTCGGGAGTTCTTTATCTAGTAGCGTTTAAATGCCCCTTTAAGCTCATAGGTTAAGTTCAGAGAGAATTATAACATTTAATACAGTTATAGGAAGCCAAATAACATATAAACAACATCCTCAATCCATTTAGGCATTTTATCAAACACTTGATGAGCGACAAACTTGCAAGAGCTATAAAAATCGTGTTTGCTATACTTAGTGTCCCTCCTTATCGCAGAGAGCTTGCTGCCTCAATACACAAATACACACACCTCATTTAATCAAAATTACAACCATTACATCCTTCTACATACTCCCTCCTCACCAATTATATCAGTTACAATGGGCGAAACATGCACTCATAGCTTCTTATCACCATCCCGTGAGTCCTACCCGTAAACTATACTTAAAACAACTCTTAGAGTCATATTTATAGGGATAGAAGAGCAGCCATACCTTTATCAATAAGAATACAATCCCTACACCCTTTTTATCTTCAAGAACAACACCTTTTCCTTCAAGAAAACACTTGACTAAGTATGTTTCCGTGACCTACGATGAAAAATACACTTGATTCTTGAAGGAATTCACTTACCTTAGGCTAGAGAGGGGTTGAGATGAAGAATAACTGAAGAAAATTAGTGTTAAGAAGGTCCCTTATGTTCTGATATATATGGGAGATTAAATCCCAATGTTTCAATATAAATACACAACTTTTGCCCGGCTTAACCAAGGCTGCCACATGTCCCGTAGTGATTGGGCAGTGCGCATGTATGTAGTAAAATGCGCATAACATTTTACTCCAAACTTGTATGGATGAGCGGTTTATTGTGTTGAAAACTAGACTCAAATACCTTTAATTTAGTACTTTGTAGGATCTCTAAATCCTTTTATATTGGGAGATATATCTGTTACAAGTAAGACTTTGTATGAGCTTGCTTGAACTAGTCCACCGTAGTGAATCCTTCAATTTGAAATTTTGTTTCAAGTCTCCCTTTGGTCTCTAACCTTAGTCTAGCACTTCAAATGGATTAATATAAGTGTCTCTTTGCATAATTATACATTCACAACCTTATCCTCTTGTTTCATAATGTTTCCTTTGCGTTTACAAGTTGCACACATATCTTAAGTTTGGGGGCATTACACCTCTCCCTCTTAAGACTGAGGAGCGGTGGTCATTCTTGATGGAGAACCTGTGAGGGCTAGCTAAAGTACTTCCTCCTCATCGGCCTATGTTTGTGCCCCATGTCTTGTGGTCTGAGGCACTACATCCGGGTCGGGCTGAATTTCATAGACCTCCTTGGACCCACTTGATTCTGGTTCAGCAGCTGGCTCATCGAGTTCGTCGGTGAGTCTAGATTTGAACCAATGAGCTCCCTCTTTAAATGCTTTAGTGTTCTTTGTATGTATTGTACCATAGAATTAGTGGAGGAATATGAGTGAATACTTGAGTTTAGGAGCAACAAACTTGACCCGCGACTGAAAGCAAACTGTTATGCCCCTTTTCTCGATACTGATGGTGAAGAAAATAGTGATACAATCAATTTGGGAGGATATAGGGAGTGATTTGTGGGATTTTGGTGATTTGATGGAGGGTTTGTAGGGATTTTGGTGTTTGAATGTGATTAGGAGAGTACAGAGTCGGTGTGGCTAAGAAAAATGGGGGGAAAATTTGATTTGGGTGCGATTTGAACTAAAGGGGGTCGCGGGTCGGGTCATATTTTAGCGGGTGAATACTAAAACCAATAAAGACTTACCTGAGTTCCATGAGTTCTGTACATGAGTCGTGGACATAACCACGGCTCGTAGAACATACTCGTGGAACAAGTCTTGCCACCTAAACTTTCGCCTGATTTCCACAAACTGGAACCACGACTCGTGGTTTGATTTATGGTTCGTGGAACAGGTTTGTAGAACTTGTTATATAGATGGCCAAATACCTCTGAGTTCCATGAGTTGAGTCAATGACTCGTGAATTGATCCAGGGGTCATGAACCTTTTTCGTGGAACCTGACTTACCCCTTATCCGAGTTTTATCTTTTCCAGCACTTTTCCTCTAATTGTTCCTACACATATAGCAAACATTAGCCTTGAGTTGCCTCCCAAGTAACGCCTAATTTAACGTCGCGGCATGATGCGAGTGTTTTGCCTACTCATACTTTGCCAAAATACTTCTACAAAAGAAAAAGTAAAAAGAAAAATCCATGGGTTGCCTCTCATGCAGCGCCTGATTTAACATCGCGGCACGACGCAGGTTGCTTGATTACTCAGACTTCATCAAGCTCCTTGGGTGGGACGAATTCATCAAGGTTCCAGGCTTCAATTTCTTTAAGCTCCTCTACGGTACCCAAATATGCTTTGATCCGCTTCCCATTAGCCTTGAACCTTTTGCCGTCATGATTTTCAAGTTCAACGGCCCCGTGAGGAAACATTTGTACCACCTTGAATGGTTCAATCCACTTGGACTTCAACTTGCCAGGAAATAAGTGAAGTCTAGAATTGAAAAGTAGGCCCAAGTCACCCGGCTGGAAATTTCTCTTTTCGATCTTCCGGTCATGATACGGTTTTATCTTCTCCTTATATAAGGCTGAACTCTCATATGCATTTAGGCAAAACTCATTCAACTCATTCAACTGCCCAAGCCGCTGCAACAATGCCTCAGACCAATCTTAGTTTAGATTCTTCAATGCCCACATAGCCTTATGCTCTAACTCAACCGGAAAATGACACGCCTTTCTAAACACAAGCGGATATAGTGACATACCTATTGGCGTCTTGAATGTAGTCCGGTATACACATAAAGCATCATCTATTTTCTACGACCAATCCTTTCTGTTGGCATTGACAGTCTTGGGCAGGATTGACTTGATTTCACGGTTTGAGACTTCCACCTGCCCACTAGTCTGAGGATGATAGGGGGTTGCAACATTGTGCTTCACTCTATATTTCTCTTACAAAGCATGAAACAACTTGTTGCAGAAGTGAGAACCTCCATCACTGATGATTGTTCTTGGTGTACCAAATCTAGAGAAGATGTTCTTTTTCAAGAATGTTGTGACACACTTACCTTCATTACTAGGAAGCACAACCACCTCCACCCACTTTGATACGTAGTCAACAACCACCAATATGTATCAGTTTCCATTAGACAACACAAATGGGCCCATGAAGTCAATACCCCAAACGTCAAACAGCTCAATCACGAGAATGGGAGTAAGAGGAAGCTCATGCCTCCTCGATATACCTCCTTCCCTTTAACATCTGCTGCAAGATTTATCGAAATCATGGGCGTCTTTGTGAATCGTCGGCCAATAGTAGCCGCATTGCAAGATCATGTGTACGGTGCGGATACCACTATGATGTCCCCCAATAAGGGATGAATGACAAGCCCCTCGGTATGATATTGATTATGATTATGAGGATGACTTAGGGACTATCGGGCCCATAGTAGTGCCACCACTGCCAGTAGGCATAATTTTTGACATCACCAGTGCCATGATCCAGCTGCTGAACCTGAAAGGACTATATTCTAGGCTACCTGCTGAGGATGCAAATCTGAATGTGTCTAATTTTGTGGGAATCTGCAAAGCATATAATCTGCCAGGAGTGGAGCAAAATGCTATTATACTGAGGCTATTCCCATTTTTGTTGACTGGAGAGGAAACTGTTTGGCTCAATGAGTTGCCTAAAAATTCTATAATTACATGGTTGGAGCTGAGGACTCAGTTCCTTGAGAGGTTCTTTCCGCCATCTAAGATGTTGCAACTAAAATAAGAGATTTATAACTTCAAGCAGCTACCCACGAAGGCACTGCATGAAACATGGTTGAGGTTCAATAAGAAGCTGAAGCAGGTTCCAAAACACAGAAGCCCTTTTGAGAATTTGATGGAGATATTTTATAGAGCATTGAATGCCAACACAAAGTCTGTAGCTGATACGGTGACTGGGGGAGCATTCATGGAGAACACTTATTATGACGCTTCTGAGAAGCTTGATAGGGTCACCAAGACAAATAGAGCCTGCCACACTATAGATGCTGAGAGTGCAGCTGGTACTTACGTAGTGGGGAGCTCCATCGACCATCAAGAATTTCAGGATATTAAACAGAGTTTCGCAACCTTGCAGCCAACTATGTATCTAATTGCGAAGCAAATTCTTAATGACGGGGTGGAAAAGGTAAAAGTTGTGGGTTCCCAAGGTAAAGCGCCGAGACAAGATGAGTACAACGATAAAGAAGAAGCAAATTATCTGAATGATCGAGTGGTAGATTTCCAGGCCAATGGCCAAGGGAATCAATGTTGGAACAGAGATAGAGATGACAACTACAATCAGTCCGGATACAGCTACAAGAGCAGGGGTAGAGATGGTGATTGGTAGAAGAGAGATAGTTACAAGAATGATAAGAGCGGCCTGTATGCCCCTCTTGGAAATTGCGACTCAGGTGCTGATCAACCACTCCCACCCATGAGAGAGCTGATGAATAAGTTATTGCAAAAGGCTAATGTACGAAGGGAAGTTTAAAAGATATACGTGTGGATCTTTGCAGGGAAGAACAATATATGCATAAACACCGCCCTAGAATACCCAAGTACTTTGCCTACTTCGTTAATCCTTAATGGTTCCCATAACCCTAGTTGTGAATTTAGCTACTCATGGTTATAAGTAACCAATCAGAAGTTATGTATGCGTTCATGATCATATACTTACAATCAGACGTAAAGAAATCTGTAAACTTGAATAGATGAAGATGGAAGTAAGAACAAAGAACTATGGATGTGTATAACTCTCAAAACCAAGAATAAACCCACATCACAATTTTTTGAATTTGTTTCCTACAAAGTATCAAGCATAAAATGTAAAATAAAATCTAGGAAAGGTATTTATAGACAGTAGAAATCCTATCCTGATTAAACAAGGAAAACTGGAATCGGCAGCTTCCAAGGACACAGTCTACGTGTCGTGGAAGCTTCTATGGGTCATCAATGGTCCTCGTGGAACTCAGAGATATTGTCATGCTGTGAGTTTACTTCTATGAGTTCAGTCTACGACTCGTGATCTGAATCATGACTCATGGAACTGAGTCATCAATCTCAAAACTTTTGCTCCTTTTTTGATCAGGTTCCACGGACAGGGATTATGGCTCGTGAAATAGTCCATGAATCAGGGAAACCTTTCGTAGAACTCAGGCTTCAGCACCATCTGCAGGACTAGTTCCACAACTGACTTCCATGACTCATGGAAGTATTCATGACTCATGGGATTGATCATAGAAGTCAGTTTCAGCCACTTTTGCCGTCTTTTCTCCGTACTTAGTCTCCGAACCATGTTTTCCTGTACAAGACTCAAAAACACATCAAATATACTAAAAATCGCTAAAGAACATACTCCAATTCCAAGTTTCAAGCGTCGAAAGTATCACAAAATTATGGCACATCAATATTATCACCATCTGACCTCGGTTGAGAATAACTGAAATTACATGTTCTGGCCTTTTGTTATCTCTTTCTCTCTCTTTCATCTTTTCTTCCTCAATCTGCTGGGCATGAGTCATCAACCTAGAGATATCCATCTTTTTCACCTGCATAGAAGTCCTACACTTCTTAGCTATATCTTTGGAAACACCTGACATGAACTTACTCGTACGGGCTCTGGAGTCAACTACCATTGCCAGAGCATACTTTGACAACTGAGTAAACTTGAGAGAGTATTTCTTCATGCTCATTTCACCCTGCCTCAAGTTGATGAACTCTTGAACCTTGGCTTCCCTGAGTTTAAGTGGGAAAAACCTGTCTAGAAAAGCATTCCTAAACTGATCCTAATCCACCGGCCTGTGAAAGTACCCCTAGCTTTCTTTCACTGCTTGTACAAGATATGAGCCACTCCTTTCAACTGATAAGTATCCAAGTCTGCACTTTCAACTTGAGTGACACCCATAATCTCTGTCACCTTCTGTATGTCTTCCAGGAACTCCTGTGGATCCTCCTTAGCCTTAAAACCATGGAACTTCAGAGGATTTATCCGAGTGAAGTCTCAGACTCTAGCTGTTGTTGTGCTATTTCGTGGGTTAAAAGATTCCACTGCCTACTAGTTCACCTAAGCAATCATGGACTGAGCTAGCACCAGGAAAGCGGCTCCGAACTCAGCATGAGTGACCTGTTCATTCAGAATGTCTACCAAAACTGGTGGTTCTTGCTAATTCCCATTTTTGTTGCCATTTATCCTTCCATTAGCTCTTTTGGGAGATATTTTATGTAATGCGTAGATCACGATTTAGAAGGAGATTAAATAAAGTTCACACTCTATCACATGATATGGAATAGAAAGAAGGGAAGTTTTCCTAAGAACGTTTCGTAGCCTCTCTCCCATAAGTGTGGTGTGCTTCACACTCATAAAAAAAACTCTACTTGATGCGGCTTTCAGACACCCTAGGACACATTAAACCTGATGCTCTGATACCAAGTTTGTCATTCGCCGAGGCTACCCTCTAGATGCAACACGGTGTCGAGAGTCACAAGTGACCCCAAGCTAACCCATAGTCTGGCATATACTAAGCATTTCTAAAAAAGTGATATCTATATGGAAACTAAACTGGTTTATAACACAAGGTTGAAAAGTAAATCATGTATCTTTGAATATAAGATAAGTCTGAATGTAAAGCTGACTACAAAAGCTAAAAACTAGCTCTATATCTGAAAGCCTCTATTTGAGATGAGTTACTGGGACAAGCCCCCAGCTAACTCCAATGTCTGAAAACTGTAAATAAGATTGAAATAAAGAAAGAATAAATATCATCCTCGAAGTATGAGGATTCACCAACTGAGCTGCTGAAAGGATATGAGAATTGCACTAAGCGCATTCTGGATGTTTAGCGCCTGAACCTACATCATAATAGGATATATCATGAAAGTATGCGTCAGTACTTGAAATGTACTGAGTATGCGGGACATATACTAATCTACCTATATATATATATATATATATGCTGATCATGATGAGATAATTTGAACATGGAAGATAAGCTGAAACATAAGACTGAAAGACAACTGATGCAATGACTAAGTATTTAATATGCAACTATAAAGTGATGAACTGAGATGAATAACTGAATAATTGAATACAAGTTCAATGCAACACTGAATTTGAACTGTGGGACCTACTGTTAACCGATATACCCCAAGCTGAGCTAACTATGGAGTCAACCTATAACCCTGGTTGGGAGGGTGTTCATACCTTGCCAAGGGTACAAACATATACTGACGTGGATCCACTAATCTGATGTCCAACAAGGTACTAGGGTGTCAAGCCTAGACTGATGGGTGATCCCTTTAGAACTTACAGTGGCGCCGTAGTTCTGGGACTTAGGGACTTCTACTTAAGGTCTCAGCCTAAACTGAAGGGTGAGCCTTCATCCCCTCGTCCACTCGGTGCTAATTCTACTCCCAACTGAATAAGTAAGTAAACAGATAAACAAGCATGCTAGATAGCTCAAATACTGATTTTTCTGAGAATGCACAAAATACTAAAACTGAGAGCATTCAAATCATGAAGTTCTAACTTACTGAATATCTGATTAAAATGCATGAACGTAAAACTGATCGGGTGTTCATAACCCACCATCCTAATGAATTCAACTACTCTTAACAATTCTAGAATTTGACTGAAATATAGAGTTCATAAATATAATTCAAAATTCAAGGATGATACCACATAGAGAGGGTTTTAGGGTTCTTTGAAGAATTATGCAATAAAAATTCAATTATAATAGGGAAACTAAAATACAAAGGAATTCACCAAAAATCTTTGAACCCTGGGTTTAGAAAACTAAGATGAAACTGAAGAACTTGAGTTAATCTAGGGACTCAATAAGTGAAAGGAACCCACTGATGAAATCCCACATACCTGAGAGTAGAATCCTAAGAAGAGTCATTGAGTTTGAGCCTGAACTTGAAAAACCCTTCTGTTGTTCTTGAGAAGAAAGGAACGCTTCTTTTTCTCCTATTTTGCTAAGTATCAATTGTAATATGAGGGAATGAAGGGTTTGGGTAGTTTTAGGCTTAAAATTTGCCTTAGGCTTAGTAAAACATCATAGCTTAGCCTTTATAAATGATAGGAAAAGTCTGGAATACCTCTAAAAATTAAATTAGAAAACTGCTGAAAAATTCACTACCTGAGTTCCACGGATGGGAACCATGGCCCATGGATGCTTCCAAGGCTCGTAAAACCCTATTGTGGTTCCTGGGCATTTTTGTTAAGTTGTGGGTCTAATTTCCATGGACGAGGTTCACGACCCGTGGAACCATCCACGGCTTGTACAACCTGTTTGTGGTTCCTGGGGGACTGATGACCCTCAGGTCTGATTTCCATGAGGGGCAATCACGGATGGTGGTCTGATCCACGACCCGTGTAAGCTTATCGTAGTTTCAGACCTAGAGGAGGGGCTTGCAGGTGTTATTCCATGGAGGCTATCCTTGGCCCGTGGACTTTTCCACGGACTGTGCAAACCGTCTGTGGTTTCTAATCTGACTTGGAAAGTTTTAATTTTTGATTTTTCTAGTCTGGTTCTAGGCTTAGAATTCCCTGAGGTGTTAAAACCTTCACTTCTCGAGCCTTACTTTTGTTTGCCACTTGCAACCCATTTGCGAGGCACAAGTAGGCTCCTGCACTTTGTAAGTGCTCATTTTCTACTTGGCTTCTTTTCTTGGATCTTTGCTTGTGTTTTTGACTTATTTTCTTGTATGTTGGGTTCAAATCCTTGTTCACCATCAAAATCCTAGGAATTCCTGCAAATAAGAATAAGTGGCATAAAATTCATCTAATAAGCACAATATTGAGGCAATAATCCATGCTTATGATCTAAATAAGTTGGTAGATTACCAATTTATCAAACCCCAAACATAAAATATTGCTTGTCCTCAAGCAAGACATTCACAAAAGCAAAGAATTGATTCCAGCTTCAAGGACAAAGGATCACACTAAGACCTCTATGACTCAAACAAAACGAGTAAAATAAAAAGACTCAAAATAAAAGGACTCAACAAAAACACTAATCTTAATTGGCACCACCATGAACACAAGTCAATCTCAATCATTTCAAAATTCTTTTCAAGAGACTTTACTTTCTCATTGAATACCGAGGAACATTTTCATTTAAAACAAAACACTTAGAATTTCAGGTCATTTCCATAAACTTTCAAGACTTTCCTCAAAATTCACTTCACAACTTATCGTATTCATTCCATTCAATTGAGGTCTAGACTTCACCATTTAACCTAAGGTTGTAATGCCACTCACAACAAGAGAGAATCCTACTCACAATCATGCATTTCATAATAATAGGGATTATAAGATAGAACACCCAAAGAAGTTTGAGTGCACACACCTAGAACTATAGGCTTTCCCTTCATATAATTCTCCACTAATGTAGATTTGCAAAGCTCGAAATCACTAAGGTTACTATGGAGGTTAGGGTTAAGGGAAGGATACAATTTAGGATAAGTGACTAGTCCTAACTCTATCATTGAGCTTCAACCACACCACTTAAATCATTGATTTCACTTCACCTTATTCCTCTCTGTCATAACCCAAATTTTCCCTAAGCCATTTCTCTGAACACCTTTGTTTTACTCTTTCAACATTCGAGAAGGAAAAAAGTAGCACCACTTAATTCTATTCTCTTTCTTCCTTTGACCTTTTGATCATTTCAAGCAACTCATAAGATTACCATTAGATTCTACCCTCATATTAAAGCTCATTTCCTCATGTTAGGACATTATTGCACACACCCCAAACTTAGCCTTTTGCCTACATCAATCACCCAATCAATTTCATTTACTCCCCCCAAACATAGGATTTTAGCCTATTTCTTTCTTTACTAAACAATTAGGGAGGCTGGGTGCCAAAGATACATGATTTCAAAAAGGTAAAGGTGTGTAATATGGTTTCCAAGAAAAGGTTAAAGGCTCAAAAGGGTTGACTAAGATTCATTGCAAGGGAAGGAATTTTTTGATAAAGTGACTATCCAAAGAGGGCCTAAGGTCATCTTCCAAGCCAAGCAACATCTAAGATTTTTCCTTGAATCATATTTTGAGCAAGTTCTAGACCACAAGCATACACAATAATATACGAAGACCTTACAACACAAGACATTATAAACACTTGGAGCTTTAGGCTATTCTCAATCCCAATTAAAACAAATGACATTTTGACAAGCTATTCCAAATCTCAAGCAATTCATTTGTGATCAAAGAGCCAAATAATGAATTTAAAGATCATGATAAGAGAATGCTTGAATTCTTTTTCCTTTCTTTTTTATCTATTCTTCAAATCATTTGCCAAGATTTTTTTTTTGGTGGTTCTGCTCAAGACAAGTGTAACACAGACTCGACACAAATACTTAAACTGACATTTTCTCTTAAGAAAGTGACCTCTCAATCTATCATAGGGACATGCCACCCGAATTGATAACAAAAGCAAATCAAAGAAACAAAATTGCTCATTGAGGAAAAAATGTGGTATAAAGAAAACCCTCGGAGTTTATTATAACTAATATCTTCAAAGGCGAATTTGAACTATGCGCTCATGAATCATTTAAAGATTGAGGCCTGGCAAAGGCACTAAATGTGATACACCCACTCCAAATCAAAGATCTTGCATTGTCCCCGATGCGCAAAAGAATAAAATAGAGATAAGGGTGTAAAGACTCCCTGGATTACCTATATGGATAGCTGGGAAGTCAAGTTGTAGCAAGAGGCTCATTAGACTGGCCTCCATGTTCAAGAATTGACATTTGCACTCTATAAGGGGCACTCACGGTCACAACTGACTTGCAAGAGTAGAGTTTTTGACATTTTTATCTTTAGTGTTCTATCTCCCATCTGTGCTATATTTGCGGCTCGCGGATGGAAGCTTACAGTTTGTAGGTTAAAGCATAAGGCGTAAAAAGCTTGGGAGGCTTTAGTGTTCTGTCTCTCACCTATGCTACACTTGCGGTGCGCAGATGGGTCCTTATAATCCTTATGTTAAGCGTAAGAAAGCATTGAATTCCTTCCAATTTTCCAGCTCACTGGTCAGCAATAGCATTATAGGTGCGAGCCGTAAGTGCAATCTTGCATAGTGCAGATGAGGCGCAGGTTATCTTAAGTTTCAGTCAATTTTTCTAAGTCACTAGTTTTTAATTACGTTGCACTTGCAGCTTGTGGATGGCTAGGTGCACTCCATAGGTGCTCTGCATGTACCTTCCAGTGACTTCTTGAGAGAACTCAAGTTTTCCATCTTTTACTTACCTAACAACACATCAAAAACAATAACAAGTTAAGAAAAAAGGAAAAAATAATGAAAATAGAAAGAATGCTTGGGTTGCCTTCCAAGAAGCGCTTGATTTAACGTCGCACCACGACAGAAGTACCTCAAAAGTATGGCTCAGGTGACCTATTTTGGTACTCCCAAATATTGTTCTACTCTTTGGATATTCACTTTGAGTCTTGTACCATGTTCACCTTTGAGTTCGATAGCACCATAAGGGAAAACTTGTGTCACCTTGAAATAACTGTACCACTTAGATTTCAACTTTCCCAGGATTAGACAAAGACTTAAGTTGAACAAGAGTACCTACTCCCCTGAAGCAAACTCTCATTTCAATAACTTTTGATCATGAAAATGCTTTATTTGAGCCTTGTAGAGAGATGAATTTTTGTAGGCTCTCATCCAAAATTCATCAATCTCATTCAAGTTTTCCACTCTTGTATGGGCAGCCTTTTCCTAAGTTAAGTCTAATCTTTCAAGTTTGCGATGACATTCACTAGAAGAGAGAATCCCACTCACAATCATAAAATTCATAAGACTGGAGCACCCCAAGACCAGAGCACCCCAAGGAGAAGCACTGAGATGAATAAATCCCTTATCAAAAAGTTTATGCCTCAGAGGTTACTCTCTCTTGAAGTGATCCACATCACCATAATAAAAATGACCTCGCTCAAGAGAGGATTTGTTGGTTGAATAATAGGAAGCCCCCCGGCCTCTAGTAGTTGGAGACTACTGAACAGCCGTTGAATGACCACCTGTAAAAGCTAGCAAGGCTAACTAAATAGGACAAGACAAATGGACCTGCTGGTTGGGACCTCTAGAATAAAAACCACTAAAATTACCCACACTCTGAGACTTTTTGGATAATACCTTAGCCTGCTCGACTTGCTTAACTCCCTCTAATTTCTTCACATAATCAGTCACCTTATTGAAGCTTCTTCCTGCAGAAGTCATGTGAACAAACATGACCTTCAAATCAGTATTCAGGACCTTAACATATAACCGGATCTTCTCCTTCTCAGTGCCCAACAGCTGGGTAGTATAGCGAGACAAGGCATGAAATTTAGCCTCATAAGATACAACAAACATATTTCCCTATTCAAGGGCTAGAAATTCATCCTTCTTGTGTTCCCTAAGAGTACGAGGCACATACTTCTCCAAAAATAGGGCATATAACTAAGCCCAAGTCATCAGAGGTAAAGCTGACGAATGACACTCCACATGGGCTCTCCACCTCTGCTTGGTATCCCCTTGCAGTTGGAAAGTCACAAACTCAACCCCATGCTGCTATACAATTCCTAACTTGTGTAGCCTCTCATAGCATCCAAAATGAACTCAAAATCATCCTCATATTCTGTACCATGGAATTATGAAGGTTTCATCTTCAGGAACTTTGTCAATAACTCATGCTCGGTCTCGGTCATGACAGGGCCTAACACCGGATGGAAAAATGCATCTATACCTAAGGCCTCATCCATCCTGGGAGCTAAAACGACAACGGGATACGCACCCAGAACCTGAAAAGTTAGTGTAGTAGGGGTGGCTCTAGTACCCACCAGCCCACTCAGAAATGCCAAAACCTGCTGAATGATCTCAGAAGACATAGGAGGACGACCTGCATCTCTAACTGGGTACGGCCATATTTGGTTTCTCACCATCCTCATGCACTACCTTAGCCTCCTCAATATTATCCTAGGGTGGGGGAGGTGTCACCGGCCTCTGATCAGCCACTGCTTGAGCTCCTCCTCTGGTGGATGTTGCTGTCTCTCTTTCCCTACCCCTACCTCGCCCTCCAACCGCTAGTCCCACATCTACAGACAAAAGAATAAACGAGATCAAATACCAATTTGGATCGCCAAATACCAATTGGAATCAAGTTATAGCACGAAAGAAGAAAGAAAGGGGTAGTTTCCTAAAGTCCTATAGCCTCTCGAAGAAAAGTACAGACGTCTCCGTATCGTTTTTCAAGACTCTACTTGACCCATTTTGTTACGACGATATCAATGAACCTAGGGCTCTGATACCATCTTTGTCACGACCTAAACCGGCATGAGTGGCACCCACACTAAATCTCCAGTGGGAGAACCAATTAACCAAGCCAACACTTAACCAAAACTAAGCTACTAAGACCATCTTCAATAATTAAAAGTCAAGATTCACATCTTAAATGTAAAATAGAAAACTTGCGGAAAATAAACCCCTAGAATCTAAAAGTCGTTTACCAAAACTCTACTCAAGTCTGAAAGATGGGGATGCAACCCCCAAAACATAAAAGAGTCTAAGTCCAAAAAAAAGACTAGAAAAAATTGAAAAATCCATGGTAGCCTGGAAGATGCAGCTCACCCTTGAATTTAGAAGTCTTCTGATTTACAACTGAGGTCTTGAAGCAGCCGCCAGAATATGCCCTTTACTCAACAAAAGAAGAGACAGTGCAGTATTAATACACAAGAACAACAATGTACTAGTAGGATCATTGGCCAACTCCAAGATACGAAATATGAACATAAAACCATAATATAGTGTAACAGGATAAACATGCAATAAGCCAAGTAAAATAAATACCAGTAAGACTCCCAGTCAACAACCTGAATCACCAACCATATAAATCATATCCCACTATACAAGTAAACAAACCACATATAACCATGTCACAACTTGCAAGTAACCCAGACCACCCAAGGATCCCTAGGAAATCATCTATGGAACACAACATGCAACCCCAATTTACATAAGAAACTACCTTAGCACTTAAACACACCAACCTGGCCACTCAGGAACCAACACGTATGTCAGGTAGCAATGAATCCTGGTCCTCTTAAGGAACCAACACATATGAATAACATGAACAGTAGATAAGCTAGGTTCACTAAAGGAACCAACACACATTAATAATAGGTAAACCTGTATCAGGCATGGTACCTGAGCCAACCATGAATGAACCTGTATCAGGCGTGGTACCCAAACCAACCAATGAATAAACATATACTAGGCGTGGTACCCGAGCCAACCAATGGATAATAAATAAATACCAGGCATGGTACCCGAGCCAACTAATAAAGCATAGATATCACAACAATCACAACAACAATGATAGCATACAAAACTTGTAAAACCAATAAATTTCCATAATTGACTCATTGCATGTGATTAATACTTAGGATATTATTTAACATGTCATTCCCTTTTTCCCTAAACACGTATTATGCAAGTATACTAATGAGATGGTTATTATGCACACATAGTGCAAATTGGATTACAAGTAACCATCACCTACCTCAATCTAAGCCTGTAATGCTCTACCAAACCCGAGCTTTGCCTTTTCTGGCAGCCTTGGCTTAATTGTGGTCTAAAAATGGAAATGCAAATAATATTTCAACTCATGACCTCAAATGTCGCAAATTATAGCCTAATCCCAAACCCCCAGGCCAAATTCATGATTATTCCACCGATTCTAGGATCTTCCCACCAATAATTTACCTAGAACTACAAATTCTATGGTTACACTAGCAAATTACGATAGTAAAATCATGAATAAACAACTTTAAATAAAAACCCAAGGTTTTATACCTTATAATTCCCTTTTACACTATAAATTACATCTTAGGTCAAGCTAAACCCTCCCCAAGGCATGTAACTAATGATTCTAAGACATAGGAATCAATGTACTAATTTACGGGGATAAAAGACTTACCTTAACAAAGAATTCTGGTGGGAAAATAATAAGAATAGCCCCAATTGCCTCTGCCTTCCCCAAAATATTTTTGTGAACTAATAAATATTTTTGGGAAAGTTTCTGCATTAACAATGATTAATCCCGCTATAGCAACCCAATCTCGCTATAGCGATACCGTCATAGCGGAAGCCTCCCCCTATAGAAGAATTGATCGACTCTGACTTCTGCTATAGCAAAAATTTCTCCGCCAAAGTGGTGTCATGGTAGCGACTTGACACCTACTATAGTGGGTGTGATGGAACAGAAACTCAGAAAATCTCCCAATTTTGCCTTTTTCACAACACACCCTCAAACGATGATATCCTGAACTAACCCCTTTACATCAAGTTCGATATCGAGAGTTCTACTCACCCAAATTCACTTTCGAAAAGTCCTACAGACACCTTATCACCTTAGCTAATATAAAATAAAGCCAAGTTTTATCAATTAAACCCAATCCCTCCCCGAATTTCCCTAGACCTCACCTTGCTTGAATTTCCTCCACGACTAGCCTAGCCTAAAATTTCCAACTTCCAATTCCAAAAAAGTTCTAACCTCGATTCTTGCACGATTAGCTCACCTATAACGATTGGAAGGTTCATTACACGAATCCCAGTCGGGCGTGCAATAAGTAAAAATGCCCTCCATGGAGCTCAAATCAGTAAAAAGTGGAGCGTTTAGTTTTAAAAACCGATATTAGTAGTAAAGTAGTACCATTCCTTTGTATAAATCCAAAATGCATAGTAACAGTGAAAACCTTCTTTTAACTCTGAAAATCCATCAAAATCATTCTTAGAAAATCCTTTTTATGTGCCAAATTCGTGAACGCAAAAATGAATATGTGTCATATAGAAGTCAAGAAAATGTAGCAATATACATAAAAGATAGCGCAAAGTCGCCCTCCAAACAAGCTTCTTACCTAGAACTTCATCCAGTCCAAAGCTATGGCCTTGGGCCAATAGTTACACAATAACAGAAATAAAAGCGGGAAGAAAACAAATACAAGAAAATACTACAAATCTCTACCCTAATACGTCTATCGCCACCATCCTATACTAAGGGTTCCATTCTAACATCAAGAGACTATAGCATCATAAGCTAAGGATAAATGACATAATTTTATTCTACGGTTCCGGAATGACCAAATATATGGAAACAAGATTTAAGCCTAATTCTATCCTTAAACTTACCCTAACAATCATGCAACTTATAACATATGAAATCTAACTAAACCAAGTCTAGAAGAAATAAACCGTAACCTACCTCGAGGCCAAACTACAAGCACGAACCATCAATCGTGTGCCTTTCCCTTCTGGATAGCCTCAAAATACTGCCATATTATCACAAACATAATCCAGCTGTCTAGATGAGAAGAATGACACTCATATTGTTGTACAAAATGTTGGGCCAAAAATTGGGTTGGAAAATAGCCCTTGGGGCCTGCTTATCAAAATGAAAAAAAAAATCATAATTATTCTCCCAGCAAGATGCGAGGTGCATGCCTAAATTTGGGTGGAATTGGAAGAGAATTTGGAACTCAAATGGTCTGAAACATTCCACTTTGATCTAAGGATTAATCATGCAATTAAGATCCCAAAATGGAATGGAACACGGAATTAACCAACATATGTGTAATAGAAAGGCAAGGGGAAAGGATTTACCTTGGTAGCTCAAAAAATGGGCAAGAATTGATGGTCTCCTCTCCTTACGCGAGCTCAAAATAATGATGGAAAAATGTTAGAAGTGAGAGAAATGAAGAAGAAACTTTATTTAAAACTCCTAGCGATCAATGCACATGTATTCAAAATAATACAGGTGCGGCGATGCAACTGCGGCCAGACCACCATAGGAGCGGAGGCCAACAAGATCCTCTAGCTCTGAAGTTGCGACATTTGACCGCAGGGAGGCTGTGCAAGTACGGCCAAGGAACCGGAGCCGCGCCTATAGTAGTACTAGCAACAATAGCTAAAATAACTCAACTCTAAAGTCTTCGATCATACCCTCAGGATTCATTTTGAACTCCGTGAATACAAACTAGATATGCTACCCTACAAAAATGGCATTCTGGACTCAATAGAACCAATGAAATTCCCAACGTAGATCATTTTGATGAAAAGTGGGCTCCAGGCCCATAAACTACCATTCTACCAAAAGAACCCAATAGCCCAAAACAAGTCCAAAACCTCAGGACCCAAACCAAAGACCACCTTAGCCCAAAATCAATGTTCCAGAGCTAACAGGGGTGATGGAATTTCCATCCGAGACAGTGTTCTCTAAAAAATTGTCATGACCCAAGCCTACACCCTGGATGTAACATGGGACCTGAGATCACAAGTAATTCCAAGATAATCCTTCTTGCTGGCATAATTTATGAGCAACTAAATAGAAGTAGATAAACTGAAGAATATTATACGGAAGCTGAAACATATGATGAGCTCTTGAAGAGTACTGTAATAAATTGAAGTTTTATAAACTAAAATACGACTCATTTGAAAAATGATACAACTGACTGACTGACTATCTATGAAGCCTCTACTAACACTGACTATAGTTAGCTGGGACATGGCCCCCAATAATCTTACATCAATGTATAATAACTGAATTAACTACTAAAACTACTAACTGACTGGAGTTCCCAATAAAAGAGAACCCCTTCCCTGCTGACTGGAAGCCACAATCTGTCTGGCCATGATCTTGGGAGCTAGCACTAAAATCTGCATCATCAAAAGGATGCAACACAAGAAGGTATACGATCAGTACTTTGAGTGTACTGAGCATGTGAGATATACACTAACTTTGAAATTATGAGAAATACGTGTATACTGAAAGCATGGGTGAAAACTAGACCAAGTATAGATATCTGAAGATGTATAAGTCAAACTGTAGAACATAAGCTCTTTTACTGAAGAAAATGTAAATCATGTTTCTGAACTGTAACTGTGAGATCATGATGTTTAAAGATAAGTAAAACTGTTACTTGGAGATCCATGGACTAAAAAGATGAATTATGTATGTAAATCATGAAATAGTGCAACTAAGATGAAAATCATGAGTCATGCCAAAAGTCATGTTTAAAATAAATCTTTAGGGCAGTCCCTTCTACTGAGCATGCTGAAAATACTAGAATAGGTGAACTAATGCAATGACCAAGTAGATAACATGAAACTGAATCATACTGAACTGAATAACTGATACAAGGTCATGCACTAACTGAGTATGAACTGTGGGAGCTACTATTAACCAACATACCCAAGCTGAGTTAACTTTGGGGACAACCTATAACCCTGACTTGGAGGGTGGTCATACCTTGCAAAGGTTACAAATATGTTCTGGCGTGGATCTACTAATCTGATGTCCATGAGGGACAAGAGTTTCAAGCCTAAGTTGATGGGTGACCCCTTTAGAACCTATGGTGGCGCCGTAGTTCTGGGACTTAGGGACTGCTACTAAAGGTCTCAACCTAAACTGACGGGTGATCCTTCATCCCTTTGTCTGCTCGGTGCTAGGTCTACTCCCAACTGAGTAAATAGATAAATAAATAAACTGACATACTTGATAGCTGAAAATACCAACTTCCTGAGAATGCAAAATAATACTGAGACTGAAAGCATTCTATTTTTCTGAAAAGTTGTAGGCTGATAACTGGGTAATTTCATGCTTTAAAATTGAGTACTAGTATACTAGGCTAAATTCTGAAGAAAAGGTAGTTCATGTGAAAATAATACAATTTCATGCTAAGTTCTTGAAAAGAAAGCTAATTTATACAGAACATGTTATAAATCCAGGCTAAGTCTGTTTTATCTAAATTCCAGGGATTTAAGTAAATATTTGCAAAACTTTATGCAATATCACTTAAACATATACAAGGAACATATAGTATCATGAGAAATTCAGTTCTGTAAAAACATGCATAGTTGGGTAAAATCAGACTATAATTCGCTTCTTCTAAAATCTAGGGTTTTGAAATATAATTACAGGAATTCATGTATAAATCATTCTAATAAGAGTAGTAGTCATGTAGGGTCCTCAAAAGATTGAATTCATAGTAAAACACTTGTATGCATAAGAACCCTAGATTCATAACTTGTAGAAACCATAACTGAAAACTGAACTTTTGGCATGAGGGTGAAAGGAGATCCTCATTGAATACCCACATACTTGGAGGAAGAATATCCCTGAAGAACATCTGAATTTGGAGCTTGGAAGAGAAAGCCCTAGGCCTGTAGATTGGAGAAGAGCGTTCTTTTCTTCTTTGAAACAAACTTGTGAGAAAGAATGAGAAAAACTGATAGTTTGGAGGTATTTTACTTAATAAAAATAAGCCTAAAACTATTTATAGTCAGAGCTAAAATAAGAAGGAATAGTCTGAAATACCCCTGGGAAACTAAATTAAAAACTTCTGAAATTCTCAGAATATCGAACCACGAATTGGTTGACGAGCTGTGGTTCTGAATGATGGACCGTCGACTGAGTCGTGGTTCTGTCCTTGAGTTTTGAGGGTTCTCTAAAGGTGATTTCATGAGTTACAGGATGTACCATCATTCGAAACAATGACCCGTAAAGTCACCCGTGGAAATTTAGAAGAAAGGCTGAAAATTGACAAACCACGGGTCATACTATGGACCGTGGTTTTGGTCTATCGGTCGTTGACCAACTCGTCATTTTAAAGGTGAAAATTCTAAGTTGCAGATCTGTTTTCACGAGTCACAGTACGGACCGTGGTTCAGAACCACAGTTCGTCATCCCATCCGTGGTAACTAATAGTGCTGTAGTAAAATACCCATAACATTTTACTCGGACTCGGATTAATGTGTGATTGGTGGTGTTGGAAAGAAGACTCAAAAACCTTTAATTTAGTGGGTACTAGGACACCTAACTCTTCATATTTTAGGAGGTGTGATCATTTAAAAATGACACTTATAGAATCTTACATGAGAACTTAATCTGTTGGCGTGCTTTCAACTTAACTTGATGATAAGAGTTTCTTATGAACATGATTCAATCCAAAGCACTCACCACACTAGGGAAATGATCATTACACTTCTGGAAATGGTTTGGGTCTTAGCTTATAATTTTTGGGGTGTTACAATATCCCCCCATTGGGATCATTCGTCCTCGAATAAAGACTAACTAGGATGGGGTTGTGGCGGAAGAGCTACAATCCCACCAACTGAGTTCTAAAAGCTGGAGTACTTGACATGGTAACAAAATTCTGACTGGAATATAAACTAAGTTGGGTTCATGAGGCATGTATGCATACTGAGAGCATAAGAACACTAATAGGACATGAAACTAAATATCCAACATGATAACTGGTCTGGATTGAGAGTAGGGACTTAGCTGAAACTCATAAAGAACGAACGCATTCTTAGAAATTGCAGTAACTTAAAGGAACATAAAACTGAGAGGAATAACTATACGAGAAGACTATTCTCTTCTAAACTGAACTTACTAGCATGGACTAAACTGAGCGTAGGGCCTCCTAGCCTTAGGAATGATTACTGGTAGGTCTGAACTAGTATGATATGAGAAGTCTACTATCTTGCTAGCTGAAGCTATTGGGCATAGGGTATGAGCACCCTAGGAAGGGAGTAAGAATGATACTATTCCCTCCTTAAATAGTACAATTGACTGCTTTTAAGCTTAGGAGAACCTTTTAAATACACTAACTCCTCTGAATACCACATTTTCCATTTGCAACTAAAATTCTCATCGGTGCACATATAGATGCTGAGGTCTAATCCTAACTACCTTCTTTTACCATGTTCAAGCCTATCTCGACTAAATCTCTTGCATCTAGAGTTATCTCTCAAGAATGGTATTCCTTTTTACCATAAAAATCAACTAACCTTGAGTTCTAATCAATGGGTCACTAGTCGTACAAAGCAAAGTCCCACATGTATTTCATCATGACATTCAAGCCTATCACTATGATCATCTTATGGCTTCTTTGTAGCAGACACTATCTGAGACTTCTCTCTTTTTCCCTAGCATATCTAGAATCTGTAACTGCAAGAACTTCTACAAATAAACATACTAAAATTTCTCATCTAACTATTACACATGAATGAACCTTACATCAAATTTCATCCACACCTACAAGCTAAGTTGGAACTAGTACACCAAAAAGAAACATATACTACTTCTCATCTAAACTACTACTTAGATTCATCCACTAACTGCTGTGAAAATATAACACAAGATCACTGAAGGAATGGAGTGGGAGCATGAGAATCACAACCGTAGGAATACTGATCGATCTTGACTTACACCTAGCGTGATCTATCCACTCAAGGTGAGGTCTAAGAAGTCAAGTACAAATGCCTGAATGTCTCACATCTTAGACATATAAAGCATGGTTAGAGTAAGGAAAATCATACATACAAACTATTCAAGAAACCTGGTCTGAGCATATACATAATGTAGCTTGAATTTATTTGCCATTAAGGCATAACTTAAGGACTGAACTGAGTACATAGAATTGATTATACTGTGAGACATGAGTTTACATATATAACGAGTCTCATGGCATAAAGCTGGTATTCATAGAATCATAGAGTAAGACTGGAATCGCTGTCTAGAGTAATTTCTATTTGTTCCAGGAGCTGAGCATGGACATGAATATGTATGGAGTGCATAAACTTATCCATGAGTATAACACAAATACGTCTGAGTATATTATCACCTTGACTGAAGTGCTAGGAAATTCATTGGAATAAGAATGAATTGTTATCCTATCATAGCCCTTTCTAGAATTCTATACTAGTTGAGTCGCAAGACTCGACTTGGTTCTTCATTCTATCATCTTCCCATTAGCTCAAAAGTCACCCCTCTAAGTCTGTGGATCTCTCTCCCAAACTATTCTATAATAACTAACTCTTGTAAGGTTAGGGTATATCACTGTACTCTTGGATGCTAATCTCTCCCTGATAGGTTATAACTGAAGATGCTAAAATCCTTTCTAGGTCTCCTGCTAAGGCATCTTTTAAGTTCCTCTTTACCCTTAAGGCTATCACTAGAGGACCTATACTCTTACTGGTGCACCTAACCACTTTTTCTAAAACTTAGTGGTCTGACCTTTGCTTATTCATCTACTAACATCGCATTTCTAAGTTGATATTTACCCAAATAAACTGAATTAAAACCACGCTAAGGGACTCAACATCGTCTATCTATAATATCCTGAACATCATGCAACAACATACTACTCCTGGTACATATCTACCTTTCTAATGCTTGAGGCCCTCCTCTTTATCTCATGACTTAGTCACAATTTACCAATCCATCTAGGGGTCATATATACATCTTACCTACACCACCATACTCATTCCAAATTAATCAACTTAATTCTCTACATACATTATGTCAAGCCTACTGGGTCAATTCTATGAAACTAGCATCACTACCCTTATCTTATAACTACTATACTTCTGAATTCGCACATCTAGTTCTGGAGTCATTTTGCTACTTATGGCCCATAACGTCTCAATTCACACTAACTGTTGAGTGAATAACTACCCAAGCACTTATAAAACTATACCTTTTTGGCTAAGGTGCCACTCGTAGTAAAGTTTCTGAAGAGGGTCTGAGGGCACATTCTACTATAGGCTCAACTGTATGAGTGGAAAATGGTACATGCTTTTGAATCTGTAGACTTACGCACTAGTGGGCTCCTCTCAAGCCCTTTTGCAGTATATTAACTTTCTGATGGCTCTATTTGAGAGCATCTCACTAATAGGAATCTGAACTTAACTGTTCCCACCACCTCAAAGATGAGGCATGATTGGAGGAATTGGATCTATGCATGAATCTGCATAAATTTCTTAAGGAACAACTCTACTGCATGATCTGGAGTATGAAAGAAGGGAAACATTTCTTAAATGCCCTATAGCCTCCTGATTATATGTGTGGTGCAAACCACATCCATAAGTAAGACTCTACTAGACACGGCTTCACAGACACCCTAGAACACTTGAACTCTGTGCTCTGATACCAAGTTTTTCATGCCCTAAGCCTACACCCTAGATGTAACACAAGACCTGAGACCACAAGTGATCCCAAGACATCCCTTCTTGCTGGCATAATTCATGAGCAACTAAATAGAAATAGATAAACTGAAGAATATTATGTGGAAGCTGAAACATATGTTGAGCTCTTGAAGAGTACTGTAATAAACTGAAATACAACTCATTTGAAAAATGATATCACTGACTGACTGACTGTCTATGAAGCCTCTACTAACACTGACTACAGTTAGATAGGACATGACCCCCAACAATCTTACATAAATGTATAATAACTGAATTAACTACTAAAACTACTAACTGACTGGAATTCCCGAAAAAGGAGAACTCATTCCCTGCTGACTGGAAGCTGCAATCTGTCTGAACATGATCCTAGAAGCTAGCACTAAAATCTGCATCATCAAAAGGATGTAGCACAAGAAGGTATGCAATCAGTACTTTGAATGTACTAAGCATGTTAGATATGCACTAACTTTGAAATCATGAGAAATAAGTATATACTGAAAGCATGGGTGAAAACTAGACCAAGTATAGATATCTGAAGATGTATAAGTCAAACTGTAGAACATAAGCTCTTTTACTGAAGAAAATGTAAATCATGTTTCTGAACTGTAACTGTGAGATCATGATGTTTAAAGATAAGTAAAACTGTTACTTGGAGATTCATGGACTAAAAAGATGAATTATGTCTGTAAATCATGAAATAGTGAAACTAAGATGAAAATCACGAGTCATGCCAAAAATCATGTTTAAAATAAATCTTTAGGGTAGTCCCTTCTACTGAGCATGCTGAAAATACTAGAATAGGTGAGCTGATGCAATGACTAAGTAGATAACATGAAACTGAATCATACTGAACTGAATAACTGACTACAAGGTCATGCACTAACTGAGTATGAACTGTGGGAGCTACTATTAACCGACATACCCCAAGCTGAGTTAACTTTTGGGGTAACCTATAACCCTGACTGGGAGGGTATTCATACATTGCCAAGGGTACAAACATATTCTATCATTGATCCACTAATTTGATGTCCATGAGGGACAAGGGTGTCAAGCCTAATATGACAGGTGACCCCTTTATAACCAACAGTGGCACAATGGTTCTGGGACTTAGGGACTGCTACTAAAGGTCTCAGCCTAAACTGACGGGTGAGCCTTCATTCCTTTTTCCGCTCGGTGCTAAGTCTACTCCCAACTGAGTAAATAGATAAATAAATAAACTGACATACTGGATTGCTCAAAATACTGACTTCCTGAGAATGTAAAATAATATTGAGACTGAAAGGATTCTATTTTTTTGAAAAGCTGTAGGCTGATAACTGGGTAATTTCATGCTTTAAAATTGAGTCATAGTAGACTAGGCTAACTTTTGAAGAAAAGTTAGTTCATGTGAAAATACTACAATTTCATGTTAAGTTCTTGAAAAGAAAGCTAATTTATGCAGAACATGCTGTAAATCTAGGCTAAGTCTGTTTCATCTAAATTCCAAAGATTTAAGGAAATATTCGCAAAACTTCATGCAATATCACTTAAACATATACAAGGAACATATAGTATCATGAGGAATTCAGTTCTATAAAAACATTCATAGTTGGGTAAAATCAGACTATAATTCACTTCTTCTAAAATCTAGGGTTTTGAAATCTAATTGCAGGAATTCATGTAGAAATCGTTCTAACAAGAGTAGTAGTCATGTAGGGTCCTCAAGAGATCAAATTCATAGTAAAACACTTATATGGGTAAAAACCCTAGAATCATAACTTGTAAAAACCATAACTGAAAACTGAACTTTGGGCATGAGGGTGAAAGGAGATCCTCATTGAATACCCACATACCTGGTGAAAGAAAATCCCTGAAGTTTGGATCTTGGAAGAGAAATCCCTAGGTCTGTAGATTGGAGAAGAGCGTTCTTTTCTTCTTTGAAACGGACTTGAGAGAAAGAATGAGGAAAACTGATAGTTTAGTGATATTTTACTTAATAAAAATAAGCCTAAAACTATTTATAGTCGGAGCTAAAAGAAGAAGGAATGGTCTGAAATACCCTTGGGAAACTAAATTAAAAACTGTTGAAATTCTCAGAATATCGAACCACGAATTGGTTGATGGGCCGTAGTTCTGAATGATGGACCGCCGACTGAATCGTGGTTCTGTCCTTGAGTTCTGGGGGTTCTATGAAGGTTATTCCATGAGTTACAGGATGGACCGTCGTTCGAAATGACGACCCGTGAAGTCACTCATGGAAATCTGGAAGAAAGGATGAAAATTGATAAACCACAGGTCATACTACGGACTGTAGTTTTGGTCTATGGGTCATGGACCAACTTGTCATTTTGAAGGTGAAAATTCTAAGTTGCAGGTCTGTTTTCACGAGTCACAGTACGGACCGTGGTTCAAAACCACGGTTCATCATCCCATTTGTGGTAACTAATAGTGTTACAGTAAAATACTCATAACTTTTTACTCCGGACTCGGATTAATATGTTGCCGGTGGCGTTGGAAAGAAGACTCAAAATTCTTTAATTTGGTGGGTACTAGGTCACCTAAATCCTAATATGTTAGGATCTGTGATCATTTGAATATGACACTTGTAGAATCTTACATGAAAACTTAATCGGTTGGGGTACTTTCAACTTAACTTGATGATAAGAGTTTCTTATGAACATGATTCACATCCAAAGCACTCATCACATTAGGGAAATGATCATTACACTTATGAAAATGGTTTGGGTCTTAGCTTAGAATTTTTGGAGTGTTACAATGTTGACCAAACCCAACCCTTCAAGAATTAAGAGTTTCAAAATAGGTAAATAGGCTTAAAACACAAATAAACTTACCAAGAACCAAATTGGCAATCCCGGCAAGTCATAAATGACCTGTAGTCACTGAGGGAAAGCTCAAAATGCAGAAAAAGCCTGAAATTAGGGAAAATAACATAGAGGGTCATTATAGTGTTAGAGAGAAGACTTAGGGTTTTTTGTACAAAAAGTAAGCTAAAAACATAGTGTAATGGAGTTCTCAAGTTAGAGACATATTTACAGAGCCTAAACCAAGTCCAATAGGAATTGCAGAGGGTTGCTAGGCAAATCCCAAAGCAAGGGAGCAGGGGCTTATAGAGAAAGGAAGAGAGCTTTGCGGGGTGAAGTCTAGAGCGCTGGGTAGGGCCTCACATGGACAGGTCAAAAATGAGGTCCCCTACTTTGACACTTAGACAAATTTTCAACTTCTGCCCAGTAATTTCATAAATTACCCGTAACATTTTATACCAAACTCAAATTAATGAGCGATTCAAAGTATTAGAACCCTCGCATCGATTTACCATCATTTGGGATAGATTTCTAATCTCAAAACACTATTAAACAAAGTTTGAGTTGAATCACACACATTATACTAGTTCAACATAGCTCGACCTTAGAAAGAATGTGTCTATGTTTTTTTTCAACCACCCTATTCTATTGGGTGTATAAGGAAAGGAACTTCGGTGCACAATACCAAGAGAGGAAATCATTTCAATACAACTAGAATTAAAAATTCCCTTCCATTATTTGATCTCAGTTTCTTTCCCGCAATATCAAATTGATTTTGAACCTTTAATAGAAAATCCCTCATTACTACTATCACTTCACTCTTACTCTGGACTAAACATGTCCAGGTGTACCTACTATTATCATCTACAATAGTGACAAAGTAATTTTTTTCTATCATATGTAGGAACTCTATATGGTCCTCATACATCTACATATATCAACTGAAAATGCAAGAGGAATGCTCACAGATAGGAAACTTCAACCTTGTCTGATTTACCATTAGACATACCTCACATGGTTGTTTTGCTTCTTTATTCATACTATCACGACCCAATTTACAAGATCGTGCAGGCACCTACTCGATTCTAACTCGATAGGAGAACCCCTTACTACGCTACTATTTTTAAGCGGAAATTCTTTAAAAAAACATCACTATAAAAATTAACTCGAATAAAACTCATAGTCATATTTAATATCTTTTGAAAACCATACAAGCTATTAATTCGATAAACTACAAGAATTCCCAAGGACCTAGTCTAGATATGTACAAGAGCTGCTAATAATGAATAAGGACAAGAAAATAAGAGACACAACTTTCGCCTGAGGAATGAATGCACAAAAGTTGATTATGGATACTCTCCACTTCAATCAACATGTACACACCTACACCCAAAAGAGTGTAGCAAGAGTAGTATCAGTACACCATGCGTACTGGTAGGTATCATCGGGCAACAAAGATTAGTTCAAGCAACGCATATATATATAATTCAATGAAATCAACAGAAAATCTTATATCACAACTTTACACAATATACAATCAGCAGGAAAAACCAATAACATCACACCACAACTTTGTACTGCTTCTTCCTTACTTCATTCCTTTTTCCTCAATAAGTCCTTAAGGAGAAAATTATCTTTAGACCCTAGTAATTATAATTAAACATTTTGTTTCACTTTCAATAAGTTTGACAACCACTAATACCATTATAGACACTTAGCGTCATCAAAATTGCATGCACTCCTTATCACCATCAACAATTTAACCATTACTAAATAGTACTCTCAAGTCACTTCTAACTTAGCACAGATTCCTTACCCATATCCCAAAATCAACCCACCAATAAGGTAGCAATAATGCACATGTTTACTCTCAGAAAACAAGGAATCCATTAAGGAATTGACCAACCAATGGAGGCATATTTGCATAGATCAAGTTAACCTAGCAACATAGGAAATCAAATAGCCCACCACACAAGTGATAACCAAATATCTAAACACATCAATGTCAACCAGTCTAGAACACATAAGTTATGTCACCTCACAGATATAATGAGTCATAACCAATCTTGAAAACATAATATAGTTACGTCATAAAACATGGATCTTGTCTATACTAATTTCACAACTATAAAGATCTCTATCTCATCAGCCTAACTCAAAACCGTGCCTCAAGTCACAATACTCATTTCTCTGTACATGTATGCTAAAGAATCTTATTTTTGCCCAACTAGTTATGACCTATAGGGGAAAACTTAGGGTCCATTTACCATACCGTCATGGTACCTACTCCATAACATATCCGCTCATCTGTAAGCTCATATCAAACTTGAGCCTCTTAACAATAGAATAGCATGTATATTTCTAGCTCTCTCAACATATCTCAGTATGTTCTCATATTCAACCATCTCTCAGGATACCATCAACAAGTACATAAGAATATAACAAGTGTACAACATTGTCATAGGTCATTTTAAGACATGCTTCAAAAAATTCATAAGATTATTCACGCAAGCATTGTCATCCAAACAAGTAATCAACCAACAAATTATGTACGAAGACCAATCAACATGCTCATCAATTCATAATACATACAAGAGACTAGATTAAGTCTAAATCCATGTAAACTCCCTTAAATTCTACATACAAGAGACTAGATTAAGTCTAACTCCATATAAACTCCCTTAAATTCCTCGCAATCTCCTAACAAATATTTATTTCACCAAGGACCATCCAATTCATATCCTAGGGGGGAAACCCATAATTGGCATTATTAACTCATTTATGAACACCATGTCATTAATTGTTTATTAGACAGTTTGTCAACACTCAACGTACAATGCAACCCCTAAGTTGTTTTACTTTTCACTACAGATCATACTTTTATTTAATAATATTCTCATCCTCTCAGTTTATCTTAAGATCAAACTAGTGTTACTTTCAAGAATGACTCTGTACCAAGACGGCAAGGAAATCCTCACCACGAGGTGAAAACACTATTAAGAGAGCACACAAATAAATAGTTTATTATTCCTGCGATTCCTTCCACCACTATTCATAATAATCTTTTTCAACTTAAGGTCACATGATAAAAATAACATAGACACACACACACACACACACACATATATATATATATATATATATATATATATATATGTAATACTCCGGAATTTGAACTAGCTTTTAAGCTTGGATTTCTGAAAAATATTGAAGTTCCCAGGAATCACAAGCCCAGACCATGAGCCATGGACTAAACCATGGGCCATGGAAAGGATTCATGGAACCAGTTCAACAGACCCTCCCTAGCTCTGAGAACCACGACTAGGGTTCATGGGCCATGGATCAATTCATAAGTCGTAGACCTGGTCCATGAAAATCAGATCTGCAACCTTACTTTATGCTCAGGAACCACATCCCCAAACCACGAGCCGTGGTTCCATCTACAATCTATAGATAGGGTCCATGGAACATGAACCAAGGTCCTTCAGTGGTTTTCTAGCTTATTTCCCATGAGTATTTTTTTAATTCCCCACTCTTTTAATTCCTAAGTTAAGTTATTTTGGGCAATTTTAGAAGGGGTTTATTCCCAATTGGCCTAATTTTTCTCTTATTCTCTCCTTCGTACTCCAAAAGAGGAAAAAAAACTTAATTCTCCCAAGCTCCAAGATTAGGGTTCCATCTTCAAGTCTCCATCCCCAAGCTCTAGGTTAAGAAAGCTCCAAGTTTAGGTATGTGGATTCAATAAGGGATTTATTTCACCCTTATGCCCAAAACCCCAAGTCTCTAATTGATTTTATGAATTTCTCAAGTTAGGGTTCTTACCCAATTTTAGGGATTTCTATAAGTTGTTTTCCTCATGACTCTTCTATGATTTCTAATTCTAATTCTATGATTTTGCATGGGTTCTTTTACAAGTAATTACTCATCTCATGATTTTAAGGCTAACCCTAGCCCAATTTTACATGCATGTCTTGATTTAAGAAAATTGGCATGTTTAGATAACATGACCTCATGAATTTTAAGAAATTACATGCCTAGTTCTTATTTTTATGAAATTGTATAAGATTATGAAATTGAACTAGTGCCATGCAAAGATTTAAGATATGCTCCATTATGAAATACATAACATCCCGATGTGCCATCAATGCGTATGAACTATTCTCCTAAAAGCAAGGTTTGTGAGTATTATGAAGATCCAGGTTTGTAAACATGATTATGAACAAGTTTTTATATCTAGGTATGTCCCATATAATGAGCACTATGATATATTTTAGAAGTAGTATTTAGCACCAAGCGATGAGAGTTCAAGATAACCTAAGTCCTAAACTACGTTACCATAGGTTGCCCTCTGTGGCTTATGACAGGATCCTTATGAACATAGTTTTAACCTTGGCAAGTTAGGACAACCTTTTTCAGTATGGGTGCATGACACTGGACTCTATGGTGCTCAACATAGTTTAATGTCTGTTAAGAGAAACTCCCTTATGAATGTTTTCAAGCTACTAAGTTTGATGATAGTCTATTTTAAAGCTTGGCTTATTACCTTATGTCTTATGCTCAAATTCTGATAATTACTTATGATTTCTTTTAACTATGGATGAACTCAGTTTTAGGCATATTTTCAAGTACGTTTTACCATGATATTGCATAAACTCGCATACTCAGTACATCCTATAGTACAGATGCATACTTCTTATATTGCATCCTATCATGATATAGATTCAGGCTCTCACTCTCAGGTCTGTGGCTAGAGATTGCGGGTTATCCAGTCATTGTTGGTGAGTCCTCATCCTTCAAGGACTAGTTATGAGTTGTAGTTGTCTGTATGACATTTTTCTTTAGTACTTAGAGTTACTTGTGGTCTTATCCCAGCAACTCATTATGTTAGTGTTAGAGGCTTTTTGGATATAGCTAGATACTCAGTGTTGATGTTTCAGATTGTTGTTCCTAGACTTATGCTTTTTCTATATTTATGGAGTTACCCTTTTGCCTATTATTAAGCTTCCGCTCATTTGATTATGTTTTGCTTAAGTCATGCTAATGCCAAGGGTTAACTTGGGATCACTTGTGGTCTCATGTCCCATGTTACATCCAGGGGTAGTATCAGGGCATAACAAACTTGGTATTAGAGCATCAGGTTCAAGAGTCTTAGGATTTCTGAAAGTCGCATTAAGTAGAGTCTCATTCATGGGTGTGAAGCGCGCCACACTTGTAAGAGGGAGACTATGAGATGTTTTAGGAAGATTGAGGCAGTGAAGAACTAGCCTAGACCCACTTCCCCATCATATATTAGGAGCTTTTGCAGTTTGGCTAGTTACTATAGGAGATTCATTGAGGGGTTTTCATCCATAGCTTTCCCATTGACCAGGTTGACTCAGAAGAAGGTTAAGTTTCAGTGGTCTAATGAGTGTGAGAATAACTTTCAGGAATTGAAGACTAGGTTGACCATAACACTAGTTTTGGCTCTACCAGAGGGCTTAGATGGCTTTGTTGTGTATTGTGATGCTTCTAGAGTTAGGTTGGGTTGTGTTTTGATACAGCGTGGTAAGGTGATTGCTTATACTTCCAGACAACTTAAGATCCATAAGAAGAACTACTCGACTCATGACCTTGAGTTAACAGCAGTGGTTTTTACTTTGAAGATTTGGAGACACTACTTGTATGGTGTTCATATGGATGTGTTTACCTATCATAAGAGCCTCTAGTATGTGTTCACTCAGAAGGAACCGAATCTTTGTCAAAGGAGATGGCTTGAGCTTCGAAGGATTACGATATGAGTGTGCTTTACCATTTGAGTAAGGCCAATATAGTGGCTGATGCACTTAGTAGGTTGTCTATGGGTAGTGTATCCTTGGTTGAGGACAGTAAGAAAGAGTTGGCTAAGGATGTTCATAGGCTTGCTCGGTTAGGAGTTTGTCTTACAGGTTCAGCGGATGGTGGTGTTATTGTTCAGAATGGGTCTGAATCATTTTTGGTAGTTGAGATGAAAGAGAAACAAGACAGTGATCCAATTTTGCATCAATTGAAGGGCACAATTCATCAGTAGAGGGTAGAGGTTTTCTCCCAAGGGAGAGATGGTGTGCTTCGATATCAGGGTCAATTGTGTGTTCCTAATATAGATGGGTTGAGACAATAGATTTTGATAGAGGCTCAGAGCCCCAGATATTATATCCACCTCGGTTCCACTAAGATGTACCGTGACCTACGGGAAGTCTATTGGTGGAATGGCATGAAAAGGGACATTGAGGATTTTGTAGCTAAGTGTCCCAACTGTCAACAAATGAAGGTAGGACATCAACGACTGGGTGGTATGACTCAGTATATTAACCTTTGACTTAGAAGTGGGAAGTGATTAACATGGATTTCATTACAGGCTTACCTTGTACTTACAGATAGCATGATTCTATTTGGGTGATTATAGACAAGATGACTAAGTCAACCCACTTCTTGGCTATCAAGACTACTGATTCAGCAGAGGATTATGCCAGGCTCTACATCCATGAGATAGTCCAATTGCATGGGATTCCATTATCTATCATCTCAGATAGGGGTACACAGTTTTCATCCCAGTTTTGGAGATTATTTCAGAAGGGCCTTGGTACTCACGTTAACCTTAGCACAACTTTTCACCCGCAGATAGATGGCCATGCAGAGCATACTATTTAGAATTTAGAGGATATGTTGAGAGCTTGTGTGATTGATTTTAAAGGTAATTAGGATTATCACTCACCTCTTATTGAGTTTGCCTATAACAACAGCTTTCATTTTGGCATTCAGGGGACTCCCTATGAGGAACTTTATGAGCGAAGGTATAGATCTCTTTTTGGTTGGTTTGAGGTAGGTGAAGCAGCTTTGATAGGTCCAGATTCAGTTCATAACACTATGGAGAAAGTTCAACTTATTAGGGAAAGGTTGAAGGCCGTTCAGAGTCAACAGAAATCATATGCAGATGTGAGAAGAAGAGACTTAGAGTTTGAGGTGTATGATTGGGTGTTTCTGAAAGTGTCACCCATGAAGGGTGTGATGAGATTTGGTAAGAAAGGGAAGCTTAGTCCCCGATATATAGGCCTCTACAGGATTCTGAGAAGAGTTGGTAGTGTGGCTTGTGAGTTAGAGTTGCCAACCGAGCTAGAAGCAGTTCATCCAGTCTTCCATGTTTCCTTGCTGATGAAGTGTGTTGGCGATCCCACCTTGATCGTGCCATTAGAGGATGTGGGCGTGAAGGATAGCCTCACTTATGAAGAAGTCCTTGTTGAGATTCTTGATCATCAGGTTCAATTCGGTGAAGGTTCTTTGGAGGAACCATTTAGTTGAGGGAGCTACTTGGGAAGCAAAAGCAGCCATGAAGACCAAGTACCCTCATATTTTCCCTTCCAATCTAGTTTCAGCATGAGGTAATAGTTTCCTCCTGAGTACGTCCGTCCAATTCTATTTCATCAGCCTTTCTCATAATCCAAGCATGCATTCATGTTTTACAAAGTTAGTTCAGTCATGTTTTAAGTTAAAACTCAGTATTTATGCCTATTCTTCAGTTTTCATGCCCTGTTAGTTGGTACTGCAAATTTTCTCTCTTTACTTCACTTTTTTAATCTTTATTCAAGGATGAATAATCCTAAGGGGGAGATATTATAACACCCCAGAATTCCAATAAGCTTTTAAGCATGGATTTTAGAAAAATATTAAAGTTCCCGGGAATAACGATCCTAACCATGAGTCGTGGACTAAACCACATGCCGTGGAAAGTATTCATGGAACTAGTTCAGCAAACCCTCCCCAGGTCTGAGAACCACGACTAGGGTTCACAAGCCGTGGATCAATCTATGAGTCATAGACCTGGTCCGTGGAAATCAGACCCGCAACTTTATTTTTGGACCAGGAACCACGACCCTAAACCACGAGTCATGGTTCCATCTACGATTCATATATAGGGTATGTGGAACCTGAAGCCAAGGTCCTTCAGTGATTTTTCTAGCTTATTTCCCAGGGGTGTTTTTATAATTCTCCACCCTTTTAACTCCTAAGTTAAGTCATTTTGGGAAATTTTAGAAGGTTTCATTCTCAATTAGCCTAAGTCTTCTCCTATTCTCACATTCATACTCCAAAAGAGGAAAAGATTCTCAATTCTCCCAAGCTCCAAGATTAGGATTCCATCTTCAAGTCTCCATCCCCAAGCTCCAGGTTAAGAAAGCTCCAAGTTCAGGTATGTGGGTATTCAATAAGGGATTTCTTTCACCCTTATGCCCAAAACCCCAAGTCTTTAATTGATTTTATGAATTTCTCAAGTTAGGGTTCTTACCCAATTTTAGGGATTTCTATAAAAAAAAATCTCATGACTCTTCTGTGATTTCTAATTCTAATTGCATGATTTTGCATAGGTTCTTTCACAAGTGATTACTCATATCGTTATTTGAAGGCTAACCCTAGCTCAATTTTACATACATGGCTTGATTTAAGAAAATTGGCATGTTTAGATAACATGATCTCATGAATTTTAAGAAATTGCATGCCTAGTTCCTATTTTTATGGAATTGTATAAGATTATGAAATTGAACTAGTGTCATGCAAACCTTTAAGATATGATCCATTATGAAAGACATAACATCACGACATGCCATCAATGCTCATGAACTATTTTCCTAAAAGCAAGGTATGTGAGTATTATGAAGATCCGGGTTTGTAAACATAATTATGAATAAGTTTTGACATCCAGATATGCCGCATGTATGTGAGCACTATGATATTTGTTGAGAGTAGTATTTAGCTCCGAGCGATGAGGGTTCTAGATAATCCAAATCCAAAACTACATTGCCATCATAGGTTGCCCTTTGTGGCTTATGACAAGATCCTTATGAACATAGTTCTAACCTTGGCCGATTAGGATAACCATTTTTAGTATGGGTGCATGACACTGGAATTCATGGTGCTCAACATGGTTTAATGTCGGTTAAGAGAAACTCCCTTATGAATGTTTTTAAGATACTAAGTTATATGATATTCTATTTTGAAGCTTGGCTTATTACCTTATGTATTATGCTCAAATTCTGATAATTACTTATGATTTATTTTAACTATGCATGAACTCAGTTTTATGCATGTTTTCAAGTACTTTTTACCATGATATTTCATAAACTCGCATACTCAGTACATCCTATAGTACTGACGCATACTTCTTATGATGCATCCTATAATGAGACAGATTTAGGCTCTCGCTCTCAGGTCCGTGGCTAGAGATCACGGGTTATCTAGTCATTATTGGTGACTCCTCATCCTCTGAGGACTAGTTATGAGTTTTAGTTGTCTTTATTACATTTTTATTCAGTACTTAGAGTTAGCTAGGGTCTTGTCCCCTCAACTTATTATGTTAGTGTTAGAGACTTTTCGAACATAGCTAGATACTCAGTGTTGATATTTCAGATTGTTATTCCTAGACTTATGCTTTGTCAATATTTATGGAGTTACCCTTTTGACTATTATTAAGCTTCTGATCATTTGATTATGTTTTGCTTAAGTCATGTTAATGACAAGGGTTAACTTGGGATCACTTGTGGTCTCAGGTCCCGTGTTATGTCCAGAAGGTAGCCTTGGGGCATGACAATATATTATCACATATGTAGTCTTGTTTACGTGGTTCTAAGAAATATCCATCCAAAATCCATGCTTGAAGGCCTAATCATGCTGTCTTATGTCAATTCTATACAGTATATGCAATTCTCTAATCAAACTATACTACTCATTAAACCATAACCAACCTCGACACCAAGCTACTACCTTACAGTGCATGCAATCTTGTTCTACACTCTCAATCCAAAAGTTCTGATGGAGAATTTGAGAGTAGGAAAATGTAATAACATCTCCTACGAGCTTTTCCCCTTTCATTCTTGGTGTTCTAACTTAGTAATAACCCTAGGGGCTCTTTTAGAATAGAACCTCTTTGTTTTATGAGGGTTGAACTCAGCATCCAATTAAAATTTGGGATTCTATTTTGCGTGCTTTACTGTAGTAGTCGTATCCTTGGTGTAGTGTAACACCCCGAGACTTAAACCAGCCAAGAAAAACTTAGAACCCTGCAAGTTGCTTTACTGGCTGACCACCACAGGCAATGCCACGGGCGTCGTAGTTGTGATAGGCCGTGGCTTGCACTGTGGGGGCACGCCCAGTGGGTCAAACCACATTCCTCCCCAGCAAACGGTGGTCATGATGGGCATTGTAGGTATGACAGACCATGGTAACCCACCGTTATAAACCTCCAGAACCCCTCCCCTCCCATCTAAGCTTGATCGATGGGCTACGCCACAGGCGTCGCTGTTGCAATGGCCCATGGGAGTCAGCCATCGGGACCCTCCAGGAGCCCACTCGTTAGGAAGGTTTTCACGATGCCTTGGACGATGATCCATCGTGGGAACGACGTCTGTCAAGTAGCCCGTGAGGCGAACCTTTTCCTGCAGTTTCTTATTTAAGTCTTAGGGGCATTTTAGTCATTCTCTACCCCTCTAACTCCTGAATGATGTCATTTTGACTACTTTGAGAAGGGTTTCTACCCCATTTAGCCTAAGCTTCTCATTATATTTCATTCATCCACCAAATTGGGAAAAGTTCTCCTCCAAGCTCTAAGTCTCAAGCTCCAAGTTCAAGTCTCTTAAATCTTTTCAATTTTTAGTGGGTTAGCTTCAATCAAGGTATGTGGGTATTCAACAATGGGTTCCTCTCACCCTTGTGCCCAAAACCCCCAATTCTTATTTTGAATTATGAACTTGTGAAATTAGGGTTTTGATCTAAATTGGGGAAAACTTTGTGAAATCAGTTTCTATGTCTAAATTCATGGTTTCTTATTACTTATTTATGAGTTGACCATGATTCCTTTATTGGGTTTAAAAGCACGAGTATTAAAGTTGATTTCTAGTATGATTCCATTAAATTGCATGTTTTCAAGTAAAATTGGGCATGATTAGATATCATGACTTTATGAATTTATGGAATTGCATGCCTAATTCTTCAATTACGAATTTAGAAAGAAAAATATGGTTTGAATTATGTCCATGCTTTACTTCAAGAACTTATGATATGAGAATGTCATGATACCCGATGTGTCTTCCTGCTTTTCAAAGAAGATTTGGTATTCGATTATACCTTCATGAACTTATGAGTTATATGCATGTTTTGGGAGTAGTATTTAGCACCGAGCAATGAGGGTTCGATTACCCAAGTCCAAAAACTATGTTGCCAGCGTAGGTTATTATTTGCCCTATGGGCTTATGTGAGTGGATCCACATCTTGATTAATTGTGTCCTGGCCTTAGCAAGGCATAGGACAACTTTGCCAACTAGGGTTATATAGTAGGGTATAGTGGCCCGTGCTTTGGCAAGGTTCGGGCCAACTTTGCTAACTAGGGTTATATAGTTAGATTTCATGTAGCTCGCATGGTCTATTGTCGATTATAAGAAACTCCCATATGAAAGCTTTTGACTTATTTGAACTTATGATATCTACTTGAGTTTGTCTCTTTTTTTCATGATTTTCTATTCAACTTATGACATGTATCATGAAACTTCCTTTGTGCATGAACTAAGTTCTTATACACGTTTTTAGCACGTTTTCATTATTTTCATGCATCTCTCACATACTCGGTACATCCTATAGTACTGATGCATATCTTGTGCTGCATCCTTTGATGATACAGATTCAGGCTCGTTCCCTCACTCTTGTGGCTAGATATCACCGGAGTCCCATCGTTCAGTGGTGAGACCTCATTATCCGAGGCCCAGTATTAGACATATTTCTCTTATGTTGTTTCTTTTGGATTTCTCAAACTAGTTGGGGTCTTATCCCATCAACTCTTATGATAGTTAGAGGCTTCAGACATAGCTAGACTTGTATTATGTTGTATGGAGTTGGTACTTCTTAGACTTGTTCTTATTTCAGTTATGGTTTCCTATCTTTAACTAGTATGCTTCCTCAATGTTTCTTGATTTGATTTCTGAGTTTGCTATGACCAAGGGTAAATTAGGAGCACTTGTCTTGCTGATCCCATGTTACGTCTAGGGGGTAACCTCGGGGTATGACAAACTTGGTATCAGAGCCTCAAGTTCAAGAGTCCTAGGGTGTCTGAAGCTGCATCAAGTAAAATCTCTTTTATGTATGTGAAGTGTGCCACACTTATGAGAGGGAAGCTATGAGATGTCTTAGGAAAAATGTTCACTTCATTCGTGATCAATATCGTGCGATAGAGTTAACTCTGTTACTCCTCTAATCCATTTTTGTTACGTTTCAGATTATGCCTCCCTGAGCTGCTCAGAATGCTGTCCCTCCAGTTACGGCCCCCGAGGTCACGAATGTGGAGTTTCAGAATGCGATCCACCTATTGGCTCAGACTATGGCTGCCCAAGAAAATTAGCAGGCCCCTGTTCCCATTCACTCTCATGATGCAGCGGTGTCCTGAGTTAGAGATTTCATCCGTATGAACCCACCAGAGTTATGGGGTTCGAAGGTGGGATAGGACCCGCTTAGCTTTGTGTATAAGGTAAAGAATATCTTTGAGGTGATGCAGGTTGCCAGAGTTGAGAGTGTCGAGCTTGCGTCCTATCAGCTAAAGGACATAGCTCATATCTGGTTCAAGCAATGGAAGGAGACTAGAGCTAGGGGCGTGGTCCCTATGACATGGGAGTGCTTTGAGGGAGCTTTCCTCGACTGGTTCTTTCCACGAGAGTTGAGGCAAGATAAAGTTGAGGAGTTCGTGAACTTGAGATAGGGATCTATGATTGTTCAGGAGTACAGTTTGAAGTTCTCTTAGTTGTCTAGGTATGCCCCATCTATGGTAGCGGACCCGCATGATCAGATGAGAAAGTTTATTTATAGGGTTTCAGATTTGGTGAAAAAGGAGTGTAGGTATGCTATGTTGTTGAGTGATATGACTATTTCCAGACTCATGACCCATGCTCACCAGATCGAGGGAGACAGGCTTAGGGAGATGGCTAAGGAGAACAAGATGGCTAGATCTGAGGGTTTAGGTTTCAGTCATCAGAGGTCCAGAGGCGGACATCGCTCTTTGTTTCAGAAGAAATCATCAGGCCCCGTTCACTCTTCAGCTAGTACTCCTACCCAGGCCTCCAGGCCTCATCATGATCAGATCGGTAGGGGAGTTGGTTTTCAGTCACAGGGGAGTGTTGCTAAGGGTGCCCCTTACCCTTCTTATGCCAAGTGTGGAAAGAGTCACCCCGATGAGTGTCTAGCTAGTTCAAGCAGTTGTTTTAGTTGTGGTCAAACTGGACATCATATTAGGGAGTTCTCTTCGGCTAAGAAGGGACAAGGAGGTAGGACTCAGTCTACCCCAGCAGCTTCAGGAGGTAGACTAGCCCAGAAGGGCACAACTTCAAGTTCTAGTGGTCAGGGCCAGAACCTCCTTTATGCCATGTCCTCCCGTAAGGACCAGGAGAGCTCACCTAATGTGGTTACTGATATGTTGGCAGTCTTTTCTATAGATGTGTATGCTTTGTTGGACCCTGGTGCCTCCTTGTCTTTTGTGACTCCATATGTTGCTTGTAAGTTTGAGATTTCTCCTGATCAGTTTCTAAAGACCTTTTGTGTTTTCACTCCTGTTGGTGAGTCAGTCCTAGCCAAGAGAATCTACCAAAATTGCCCTATCTCAGTCCTTCATAGAGTCACTTCAGCGAATCTAGTAGAATTGGAGATGACTAACTTTGATGTTATTCTTGGTATGGATTGGTTGCATGCTTGTTATGCTTTGGTTGATTGTCGTACTCGAATTGTCAGTTTCAAGTTTCCAAATGAACCCATCTTAGAATGGAAAGGTATCCCCCATCCTCGGAAGGTCATTTCATATCCTATCTTAAGGCTAGGAATATGATTTCAAAGTGGTATGTTTATCACATAGTGCGGGTTATAGACACGGAGTCAGAAACCCCACCCCTTCAGTCTGTTCCCATTGTGAATAAATTCCCAGGAGTGTTCCCCGAGGATTTACCCAGAGTCCCTCTCGAGCGGTAAATTGACTTTGGGATAGATTCTCTTCCGGATACAAATCCTATCTTTATTCCTTCCTATAGGATGGCTACCGCTGAACTTAAAGAATTGAAGGATCAGTTGAAGGATCTTCTTGATAAGGGTTTCATCAGGCCTAGTATATCTCTATGGGGTGCTCCAGTGTTGTTTGTGCGTAAGAAGGATGGTTCCCTCCGTATGTGTATTGACTACCGTCAGTTGAACAATGTCACAATCAAGAATAAGTATCCCATTCCTAGGATTTATGACTTGTTCGATCAGCTTCAGGGTGCTAGTTTCTTCTCCAAGATCAACCTTAAATCCGGTTATCATCAGCTTCGTGTTCGAGAGTGTGATATTACAAAGACAGCCTTCAGGACTCGGTACGCTCATTATGAGTTTTTTGTTATATCTTTTGGTCTAACGAAAGCTCCTACAACTTTTATGGATTTGATGAACCATGTGTTCAAACAGTATTTGGACATGTTTCTTATTGTGTTCATTGATGACATCCTTATCTACTCTCGGAGTGAGGAGGAGCATGTGGACCATTTGAGAGTTGTGTTACAAACTCTCAAGGACAGACATTTGTTTTCTAAGTTTAGCAAATGTGAGTTCTAGATGCAGTCTGTGGCTTTTATGAGTCACATAGTGGCAGGAGATGGTATTCGTGTGGACTCGCAAAAGATTGAAGCATTGAAAAACTGGTCCAGACCTACTTCCCCATCAAAAATTTGGAGTTTCTTGGGTTTGGCTGGTTATTACAGGAGGTTCGTGGAGGGGTTCTCTTCCATTACTTCACCTTTGACTTGATTGACTCAGAAAAAGGTGAAATTCCAGTGGTCTGATTCGTGTGAGAAGAGTTTTCAAGAGTTGAAGACTAGGTTGACCACCGCTCCACTGTTGGCCCTACCCGAGGGTTCGGATGATTTTGTTGTTTATTGCGATGCTTCCAGGATCGGGTTGGGTTATGTGTTAATGCAATGAGGAAAGGTAATTGCTTATGCTTCTAGACAAATTAAGACTCATGAGAAGAACTACCCCACTCATGATCTTGAGTTGGCAGCCATGGTCTTTGCTTTGAAGATTTGGAGACATTACTTGTATGGCGTTCATGTGGATGTGTTCACCGATCACAAGAGTATCCAGTATGTGTTTACTCAGAAAGAATTGAATCTTCGACAGATAAGGTGGCTTGAGCTTCTTAAGGATTATGACATGAGTGTGCTTTACCATCTGGGTAAGTCCAATGTCATGGCAGATGCACTTAGAAGATTGTCGATGGGTAGTGTGTTCTCAGTTGAGGATGGGAAGAAGGAGTTGGTGAAGGATGTACATTGACTTGCCCGATTGGGAGTGCGACTTATGGACTCGACTGAAGGTGGTGTTAATGTTCAGAATGGTTCTGAGTCATCCTTGGTTGCTGAGGTGAAGGCGAAGCAAGACAGTGATCCGATTTTACTTCAGCTTAAGGGTGCAGTCCATCAGCAAAGGGTTAAGGTTTTCTCCCAAGAGGGAGATGGCGTGCTTCGTTATCAGGGTCAACTACGTGTGCCAGATGTAGATGGGTTGCGACAGCTGATTTTGACTGAGGCTCATAGTTCCATATATTCCATTAACCCCAGTGCCACCAAGATATACTGTGATCTACGGAAAGTCTATTGGTGGAATGGTATGAAGAGGGACATAGCCGATTTTGTGGCTAAATATCCCAACTGTCAGTAACTGAAAGAGGAGCATTGTGACCGGGTGGCATGATTCAGTATATTGACCTTCCCACTTGGAAATGGGAAGCGATCAATATGGACTTCATTACTGGTTTACCTCATACTCGAAGGAAACATGATTCCATTTAGGTGATTGTCGACCGGATGACCAAGTCATCCTATTTCTTGGTTGTTAAGACTACGAATTCAGCAGATGATTATGCCAGTCTCTACATCCAGGAGATAGTCCGATTGCATGGTGTTCCTTTGTCCATCATTTCTTATAGGGGTACTCAGTTTACATCCCAGTTTTGGAGATCATTTTAGAGGGGTCTTGGTACTCAGGTGAAGCTTAGCATAACTTTTCACCCACAGATAGATGGCCAGGAAGAGCGTACTATTCAAACCTTGGAGCATATGTTGAGAGCTTGTGTGATTGATTTCAAAGGTAATTGGGATGATCACTTGCCTCTTATCGAGTTTGCCTACAACAACAACTTTCATTCTAGCATCCATATGGCTCCTTATGAGGCACTTTATGGCCGGAGGTGTAGGTCTCCTATTGGTTGGTTCGAGATTGGTGAGGTAGCCTTGATTGGTCCAGATTCGGTGCATGAGACCATGGAGAAAGTTTAGCTTATTAGGGAGAGGCTGAATATAGCTCAGAGTCGACAGAAATCCTATACAGATGTAAGAAGGAGGGAGTTAGAGTTCGAGGTGGATGATTGGGTGTTTCTTAAGGTGTCTCCCATGAAGGGTGTGATGAGATTTGGGAGGAAAGGAAAGATTAGTCCCCGTTTTGTAGGTCCTTATCAAATTTTGAGGAGAGTTGGTAAGGTTGCTTATGAGTTGGATTTGCCAACAGAATTAGAAGTGGTTCATCCAGTTTTCCATGTCTCCTTGTTGAAGAAGTGTGTTGGTGATCCGACCTTGATTGTTCTTTTGGAGGATGTAGGTGTGAAGGATAATCTCACCTATGAGGAGGTTCTCTTAGAGATCCTTGATCGTCAGATTCGGAGGTTGAGAAACAAGGAAGTAACCTTGGTAAAAGTTCTATGGAGAAATCAGCTTGTAGAGGAAGCTACTTGGGAAGCGAAAGATGCCATGAAGGCCAAATATCCCCATCTCTTTGCTTCCATATATGTTTCAGCTTTAGGTAATGATTTTCTCCTTACTACGTCCCTCCAAATCTACTCCATCAGTTTTCCTCATGATCCTGGAATGCATCCATGTTTTCTTAAGTAGTTTATTCATGTTTTAAGTTAAAAAGTTCAGTTTTCATATTTACTCCTCGGTTTCCATGTTTTGGATGTTTGTTGGGTTGTTATCTCTCTAGTTTTCCTTGCTTATTCTTCATTCGAGGATGAATGATTCCAAAGGGGAGATATTGTAACACCCCGAGACTTAAACTAGCCAAGCAAAACTCAGAACCCAGTAAGTTGCTTCACTATCTGACTACCACGGGCATCGTAGCTGCGACGGGACGTGGCTTTCACTGTGGGGGCACGCTCAATGGGTCAAACCACATTCCTCCCTGGCATACGGTGGTCACGATTGGCATCATAGGTACGACAGCCCATGGGAACCCACCGTCAGAAACCTCCAGAACCCCTCCCTTCCCAGCTAAGCTTGACCGATGGGCTACACCACGAGCGTCGCCGCTGCAATGGCCCGTGGGAGTCAGCCGTCGGGACCCTCCAGCAGCCCACTCCTCAGGCAGGTTTGCATGATGTCTTGGCCGATGGGCCATCATGGGCACGACCCCCGTCGGGTATCCCGTTAGGCGGCCCTTTTCCTACAGTTTCTTATTTAAGTCCCAGGGGCATTTTAGTCATTACACACTCCTTTAACTCCTAAATAATGTCGTTTTGACTACTTTGAGAAGGTTTTCTACCCCATTTAGCCTAAGCTTCTCATTATACTTCATTCATCCACCAAATTGGGAAAAGTTCTCCTCCAAGCTCCAAGTTCAAGTCTCCTTAATCTTTTCAATTTCAGTGGGTTGGCTTCAATCAAGGTATGTGGGTATTCAACAATGGGTTCCTATCACCCTTTTTCCAAAAATACCCAATTCTTTTTTTGAATTATGAACTTGTGAAATTAGGGTTTTGATCTAAATTGGGGAAAACTTTGTGAAATCAGTTTCTATGTCTAAATTCATGGTTTCTTATTACTTATTTATGATTTGACCATGATTCCTTTATTGGGTTTAAAAGCCCGAGCATTAAAGTTGATTTCTAGCACGATTCCATTAAATTGCATGTTTTCAAGTGAAATTGGGCATGATTAGATATCATTACTTTATGAATTTATGGAATTGCATGACTAATTCTTCAATTACGAATTTAGAAATAAAAATATGGTTTGAATTATGGCCATGCTTTACTTCAAGAACTTATGATATGAGAATTTCATGATACTCGATATGTCTTCATGCTTTTCAAAGAAGATTTGGTATTCAATTATACCTTCATGAACTTATGAGCTATATGCATGTTTTGGGAGTAGTATTTAGCATCGAGCGATGAGGGTTCGATTACCCAAGTCCAAAAACTACGTTGCCAGCGTATGTTATGATTTGCCCTATGGGCTTATGAGAGTGGATCCACATCTTGATTAATGGTGTCCTTGCCTTAGCGGGGCATAGGACAGCTTTTCCAACTAGGGTTATATAGTTGGGTATGGTGGCCCGTGCTTTGGCAAGATTTGGTCTAGCTTTGCTAACTAGGGTTATATAGTTAGATTCCATGTAGCTTGCATGGTCTATTGTCGGTTCTAAGAAACTCCCATATGAAAGCTTTTGACTTATTTGAACTTATGATATCTACTTAAGTTTGACTCTTTTTTTCATGATTTGCAATTCAACTTATGACATGTATCATGAAACTTCCTTTATGCATGAACTAAGTTCTTATACACGTTTTGAGCATATTTTCATTATTTTCATGCATCTCTCACATACTCTGTATATCCTATAGTACTGACACATATCTTGTGCTGCATCCTTTGATGATGCAGATTCAGGCTCGTTCCCTCACCCTCGTGGGAGTCCCAGCTTTCAGTGGTGAGACCTCATTATCCGAGGCCCAGTATTAGACCTATTTCTCTTATGTTGTTTCTTTTGGATTTCTCGAGCTAGTTGGGGTCTTGTCCCATCAACTCTTATGATAGTTAGAGGCTTCAGACATAGGTAGACTTGTATTCTGTTGTATGGAGTTGGTACTTCTTAGACTTGTTCTTATTTTAGTTAGGGTTGTCTATCTATAACTAGTATGCTTTTGCTATGTTTCTTGATTTGATTTCTGAGTTTGCTATGACCAAGGGTAAATCTGGAGCACTTGTGTTCCGGATCCCGTGTTACGTCTAGGGGGTAACCTCTAGGCGTGACATGCAGTGAGCTTATTATGGCAGGAAGCAGGCTGCTACAGTGGACTTCACTGGTCATCCCCACTTCTTTATTACTCTATTTTATTCAACATTTATTAAACATAAATAGTTTCTTTAAAATTATATTAGAAATTTTTTAAATTCCTACATTTTTATCATGGTAATTCCAATAATAATGGAATGGATTGTTACATCATATACAAATTAAACAATCGTTCATCCCCGAACGAATGCGAGTGATGCGATAGTAAAAGATTGGAACTTCAGAAGAGATTATTTTTAAGGACACTTTATTCATCATTTACCTGACTCACTTGCTCTCCTTACGGAATCAAATAATATCTTACACTCAGCCTCTCTATCGAGGTCCTTTGGCAAAATATGGGTGCAGAATTAAGTATTCCATATGAATCAAATTACTTTGTCAGAAATTCCCAGTTTGGGGAAGAATTTGACTTACACGGGCTTTTACAAGGACTCACGTTACTCTGGAAGAATAGGGTCAAGCATTGGGCATATAATACCAATGAAATTGCAACAGGGACAACACAGGGGCCACTAAAAAGTGAGGATTCTCGTTGTACCGAGCTCGCTACATCAGGAAATGGGTTGTTGCAGTGAAAGGCTTGACAGATTAATGAACGAGGAAGATGTTTAGTTCCTCACTTTTGCAAAAAAACAACTCTCCCCGACTCGAAAACCTCTTTACCACTTCCTTTCTTTCGATGATTTCCTAAGGTAAAACTATCTTTTATTGCATTACTTTATCATTTTAGTACTTCTAAATGTATTGTTCATGCCTAAATACATAGATTTGACACAAAATTGGGGTTTGTGGGCAAGGGTTTGTTTTGCCTTTGTAGGGGAGTAATTCCGAAGCATGCTAGTTCCTTTTACATTTTTAAATTTTCTATATCGTTCTTGGCATAAGATTTACAGAGTCCATAGGGTTCTGAACACAAAAATGGGGTGGGGGTAATTATAAAAGGTTTTTGAAAAATATTGTGCTAATGGGGCTTGATTTGGGGTGATATCCGACATATAAATGAAGTATAAGTTTTATGCACCCTTATATAGTGCCCAATCTATGCTTGTAATTGATAAAGCAAAGAAAAATATCAAAACCACCATTTTTGAGGTTAGGGTCTTACTAAGGACGATGACTCCGCTACGGTGAGGGTCCTCCCATTGTAGTGGGCTCGCCATAGCGAGTATGGTCTCACTATTGCAGTACCTTTCCCCCCAATGAGAAATCACTCACTATATCAACCTCACTGCAGCAACAATGTACCCGTTGCCTTTGAGGGGACTAAAATTTTGAAGTGCTTTTTTGTGGCTTCATTGCTTTTATACTTAACCTCATTTTATTAATCACTGAAAACATTGCCTAACGCAACTATTTTCATTTCTATAGAGACTACTATCACAATGGATGAAGGTGGCAATATTCCCTATTAAAGCTTCATGAGCACTCAGTGGAGGAGGGGGTACATGGAACAAAGAGTAAGTGGTTTCACCTATGAGCAGGGTTTCTTGATGATAAGGATGGAAGAGGATGCGATAGGGTTATTTAACCAACTATAAGAGATTGGGTGTGTGCCACTAGTAGAGCAACCCTGCAGTAGTAATAAGAACCGAGTGAGGGAGTTTTATGCTAATATCCCCATTGCGGACTGGACTATTCTGGAACCAACAATTTACATTCAGGGTGTTGACATTTGGGTTGGAGCGGAAGCAATAAATGAAGCTCTTGGTTGCCAAATCCCTCAGAGACTGAGTATAAGGCAAAGGAGGATGTTGACGATGGGCAGTGGTTGGTGAATACAATTGTGCTGGAGGACAAGAGGGACACGGCCCCTTGGGTCAACATTCATATGGGGATTAAGAGCACCGACTTCACCACTGATGCTCGAAGGTGGATGAACTTACTTTCCTTATGGATGCATCCCTCTGGTAACACTAGCGATATGACCTACCCCCGGGAATTGGTGCTGGCTTGTATCCTGGATGAGGTGATAGTGAATGCGGGGGGCCAGATTATGGATGAGTGGAGGTGCTTCGCTACATCGAGTATGAGAGATCTGCCATTTCCCTCTCTGATTACTACACTATGCCAGCAGGAAAATGTGCCCTAAGAGTGGGATGACATTACTATTGAGTGTGATGTGGTCGTCAACCTGTTACGAGTGAAGAATGCACCAAGGCATATCAAGAAAAAAAAGTTATTTGAGGCTGAGGGAGGGAGCAATAGTAGTTAGGGATGCGGCAAAGTTGGGGCTAGCTCTTCACAGCCCATGGTCCCCTTTGAGCGCTTAGGAGCGGACATGGATACTATAAAAGGCCTCTTGAGGTGCTTGTCAATGCCTCCCCGTGAGTCCTCTTCATCGAGCGGTGTCGATCCTTCATACCTTCAGGGTGTCTTTGAGTCTCTGTCCCAGGCTTATATCAAGCTTTCAGCAGACCTGAATGCAGAAAGAAAAAAGAGATGCTCCCGAAATAAGATGCTAGTCTGGATGTGGAAGGGGGTCAAGACCCTCGAAAATACCAACTTCGATTAAGAAGGTCCCACAAGTGAAGATGGAAGATGCCCCACAGTTCTCCTTCCTAAGCGGATTAGACGAAGAGGATTCCAATGACTCAGGCACCGAAAGCAATGGAGCATCTAGATAGACTGCAGAATGGTGCATTCCCTACCATTCATTCCTTTTTACTCAGCTTTACGATCATTTGCCTTTGCTGGGCCCCTTTAAGACAATCTTTTTACATTCTCGCATGTTTTGAATAATTTCTTTATTTTGTTAGATGATTTATTATTTTTGATTTGCGGGTGCTATTTGTGGCACTTAGGAGATGATGGCCTTGTTTTTAGGCCAATACATTTTATGGTATAAGCTTTCATAGTTTATAGCTCTTGTCTTACATTGAAAAAGTGAAGTCCTTAAAACAAGGGACTGATTCCTGGGCATTCTATTTTACGCAGGTCTGCAGTGGATGATGTTTTGTTATGGCGAAGACGCTATGGCAAAAATGGGTTCACTATGACGTACCTCTGGATTTTTCACAGTTGTGCTACAGCATCCACTTCTTCACGAAAGCAAGCCTGCTATAGTGAGAATCCCTTCGATACAGCAAAGGTAGCTGGACAGAACAGATAGAATAGAAATTTTGAATTTCTTAACAGGCATAAGTCTTTATGCTATCTCATCAATTCACAGGGTACTTCAGTATTGTCTCAACACACCACAAATTAACATAGCCCTAGTACATGCAATTTTTACTATTTCCTCAATAAACAACAATTTATTATTTCTTTCGCCACACAATCCTACAGTCAACACGCTAACATGACTTTTATCCTCATATATCAATTGGAATCGACTAAATACCAATTGAATCCATCCAGATACCAACTAGAATCAACTAGATACCAATTGGACTTGTTAAGATACCAGTTGGAACTGACTAGATACCAATTAAACTCGACTCAAGTAGAAACTAAATTGGAACAACACGACAGGAAAGAAGAAAAGGGAACAACTCCTAGATGCTTCACAGCTCCCCAAGGATTTTATGTGGACATCAACATACCAATTCACAGAACTCTACTTGACATTGCTCTTTTACTTGTGAGACGGTAACCTAGTGCTCTAATAGCAACTGTCACAACCCATTTTACAGGATTGTATGGGCACTTACTCGATTCTAAATCGAGAGAATCCCTTACTACCCAATTATTTTTTATCAGAAATTCTTTAAAACAACATCATTATAAAAATCAATTCGAATAAAACTCATAGTCATATTTAATATCTTTTGAAAACCATACAAGCCATTAATTCGATAAACTATAAAATTCTCAAGGACCTAGTCTAGACATGTACAAGAGTTGTTAATAATGAATAAGGACAAAAAATAAGAGACACAACTTTTGTCTGGGGAATGAATGTCCAAAAGTTGATGATGGATATTTGCTACTTCAATCAGGAAACTTCAATCAATATGTACACGCCTACACCCGAAAATAGTATAGCAAGAGTAGTATCAGTATATCAGATGTACTGGTAGGTATCATCGACCGACCAAGATTAGTTCACGCAACACATATATAGAATTCAACAAAATCAGCAGATAATTTTATATCACAACTTTACACAATATACAATCAACAGTATAAGCCAATAACATCATGCCACAACTTCGTACCACTTGTTCTTTACTTTATTCCTTTTTCCTCAATAAGTCCTTAAGGAGAAAAATATCTTTCATAATTTGGTTAGTCCCTAGTTATTATTACTAAAAATTCTATTTCACTTTTAATAAGTCCGACAACTACTAACACAACTATAGACATTTAGAATCATCAAAATTATGTGAACTCCTTATCACCACTTGACAATTTAACCATTGCTAAATAGTACACTCAAGTCACTTGTCACTTTGCACAAATTCCTCGCCCACAACTTAAAAGCAACCCAACAATAAGGCAGTAACAATGTAGATGTCTACTCTCAGAAAACTAGGAATGAATTAAGGACTCGATTAACCAATTAAAGCATATTCGCATAGATCAAGTTAACCTAGCAAAAAAGAAATCAAATAGTCCACCACAAAGGTAATAATAAAATATTCAAACACATCAATGTAAGCCAGTCAAGAATACATAAGTCACCTTACAGATATAATGAGTCATAAAAAATCATGCAAACATAATACAGTCACATCACTAAACATGGATCTTGTCCACAGTGATTTCACATCTATATAGTTTTGTCTCTCATCAGCCTCACTCAAAATAATGCCTCAAGTCACAATAATTACTCTTTTGTACACACATGCTAAAAAGTCTTATTTTTTCTCAACTAGTCATGACATATATGGGAAAGCCTAGGATATATGTACCGTATCAATGTGGTACCCGCTCCATAACATATTTGCTCATCCATAAGCTCACATTAGACTTGAGCCTCTCAACAATAGAATAGTATGTATATTCTCAGCTCTCTCAACATATCTCAGTATGTTCTTATATTTATCTATCTCTCAGGATATCATCAATAAGTACACAAGAATATAACAAGTGCACAACATAATCATAGTTCATTTTAAGACAGGCTTCAAAAAAATTATAAGCTTATTCAGGTAAGCATTGTCAGCCAAAGAAGTAATCAACCAATAAATTATATCTGAAGACCAACCAACATGCTCATCAATTCAGAATATATATAAGAGACTGGATTAAGTATAACTCCACGTAAACCTTCATCAATTCCTCTCAATCTCCTAATAATGATTTATTTTTCCAAGGACCATTCAATTTAGTTCCTAAGAGGGAGAACCATCTTTGGTATTATTAACTCACTTGTGAACGCCATGTCATTAGTTGTTTATTAGATAATTTTTCAACACTCAGCGTACAATACAACCCCTAAGTTGTTTCACGTTTTACTACAAATCATACTTTATTCATTTAATCATGTTCTCCTCCTCTCAGTTTATCTCAAGATCAAACTAGTGTTACTTTCAATTATGACTCTGTACCAAGACCAAAAGGACATTATCACCACGAGGTGAACACACTATTAAGAGAGCACACAAATAAATAGGTCATCATTTTCATGATTCCTTCCACCACAATTCACATTAACCTTTTTCAACTTAAGGTGACATGATGAAAATCACACACACACACACACACATATATATGTATATATATATATATATATATATATATATATATATATATATATATATATATATCGCACATATAGTCTTGGTTACGTGTTCCTAAGCAATATCTATTCAAACTCTATGCCCAAAGGCCTAATCATGTTGTCTCCCATCAATTCTACAAAGTATATGCAATTCGCTAATCAAAGTCTGATACTCATTAAACTATAACCTACCTTAATGTCAAGCTACTGCCTTAGGGTGCATGCAACCTTGTTCCTCGCTCTCTATCCAAAAATATTTACAAAGAATCTACGAGTAGAATGATAGAACTGCGTCTCCTGTGAGCCTTTCCCATTTCTTTCTTGGTGTTCTAACTTAGGAATAACCCTAGGGGAATTTTTAGAAGAGAACCCCTTTATTTTATGAGGACTGAACTTAGAATCCAAAAAAATTTGGGATTTACTTTATAAGCTTTGATGCAGTGGTCGTATCTTCACTGCAGCGAGCTTGCTATGGCGAGAAGCGGGCCACTATAGCAGACTTCACTGGTCGGCTCCACTTTTTTTTTGACTCTGTTCTATTTGACGTTTATTAAACATAAACAATTGCTTTCTCAAACAAAATTTACATTAGCAAAATTTAAAATTCTTATGTTTTAATCGCAGGAATTCTAATAATGGAATGGGTCATTGCACATACTCAATTTTGGTAGAAGTTTTGTAGCAACTATTGAAGGATGTTTCAGCCTCGTATACCACAGTGTAACGTTACTGCTCCCTTAACTATTGTTCTAATAATGATCTCTTCTGGTTCATTCTTTAACAAATAATGCCTATTGTTCTGTTTACTTATCATTAATACCTTGCCATGTTAAGGACCAAAGAAAACATAGAATTCTAGGTAAAAAGATATTGAACAACAAAGATCTCTTGTTAGATTTGTCACTGACATGAGGTTGAATTTAAAATCTAACATATAAAGAACAATCTAATCTTGTGACTTTTTAGTATTATGACATTCCTTATATAAGTAATTAAATATTTTGATCTAGTATGAACATGGACTTCACCATTATCATGATTGTTATTTTTTCTTATCTCATCAAAAAATTCCATATGTAGTGTAATGAGATGTGATGTGATGCACATGTATCTATTATATAATCATATGGTAAAGTATTGGACAACAAAGCTAATATACTTGCCATATGTGCTTGAAATTCACCTGAAGTACTAGCAGTGTTGGCATTGGTAAGCAGTCCATTGTACTATGTGTATTCATTCTCTGTAATGTATCTTCCCTAAGGTAGTTTGTTTTCACTGACTTTGTCTATCTTAGCTAGTGAACTGTTGGAATATAGTCTAGGTCCAAGACTAGCATTTTACAGCTTCTTATTACTCTTAAAGTTTGAAGGATATCCTATAAGTCTTTAATAATCATCCCTTAGATGTCCCTTCTAACCACAATGATCACAGAATGTTCCTAGCTTGTTTCGCTTACAGGTATGAATATATGAAATGATACTTATAGTTGTTTTGAATTTTCTGTGTGTTTTTTAATTTTCACCCTTTTCATAGCTTCTGTATATCATTTGTGACTTGCGGGGATGGATGGTATGATTTTCAAGGTAATCAAATGAATTTTGGATAAGTTTTCAATTTTGAAGCTTTGAAATTTGTGAAGTTTGACCAAAATCAACATTCTAGATTAACGATATCAAATTCAAGTTTAAACAATTTTGTTAAAGCTGGAAGGTGATTTTTGAATTAGTTAGTTGGTTGGTACACATTTCAAGGTGTTCAGGATCAATTTAAGTAATTAGTTGGATTCTTGAGTTTTGAAAAAGTTAAGTTTGACCACATACAACTTTTAGTCAAGACAACCTCAAATTAGTGAGTTGATGATTTCAACAAGTCTGCAATGTATTTTATAGTCAATTTATACATTTGGTTTGTTTTCATAGGGTTTTGAAAAACTTCTGAGGGTTTATTCCGAGGTTTTGGTTGAGTTTGCTTGTTCAGTTGTATATTGGTGCAGATGGTATTGTTCTTCACATTCAAAAAACTCTGTTGTGTCTGCTAAGAGTGTCTGGTCCAAAGCATCACGGTTATGGTGGGATGGATTGTGATCGTGGAAAAGTATTTTAGCCGACTTCAGTGGTCAGGTCATGTTGATTCATCATGTTTGTGGAGAAGGTATCGCATCTTGAAGGTTTGGCTACAGGTCTGGGTCATGAGGTTCCATCCCTTTCGTGATGAAGGAATTACACATGTTACAAATTTAATCCCAAATTTTTAACTTAGACTTCATAACTCTAATTTTGGGATATTGAGGCTCAGTTTTGGGCAATTTTGATGAGCTTTTGCTCAATTTCTTTGTGGGTTAAGATTCTAACCCTCTAATTATGAATTCTCTGCTAATCCATATTAATAGTGATTTAATTTGTGTTTTGGATTGGGGATTTCGGAGTTTTTGCCCTAAGGTTGATATTTATGAAATTCTTGAAATTTGCGATTGATTAACAATCCATTTAGATAATTTTGGGCGCATAAGCTCTTCACCTTATGAGTAAATCAATTATGAAATAAAATTTCAGATTCGACCTCAGGGGCTTGGGGTTGATTTTTTGACTCAATTTTTTAATCGAACTTCTCTATGGTAATATGGATGACTACAGACTTATATTCTATGTAGATTATAAATTTGACCAGATTGGGACAGTTCAGAGGCATTGTAGAAGGGCAAGTCTATAATTTTACTTTTTAGACTCCGACTAAGTCAAGTAGAAATTTATCTTGATTCCTTATGAAGTGTTAGTATAATAATTGACTGAATCGAGGGGTAATAAATAGGTAATGAGGTTCCATACAAAAGAAATGACGAGCCTTTATGTGGGTATCATTTCTATGTTATGGGTAAAATGATGATTATCTTCCTTATTGATTAATTATGTGTTTATGTGAGAATCATTTGTAGCATATTGACTTGGCTTGATGCTTATGTTGCTCACTTGGTATTGATAAATTAGTATTGGTTGAAAGCTTGTATATGAAATGCTTACTTAATCATTCTCTCACTTTCTTACTCTCATTGTTAAATGATTTCGAGTCTATTATGGTTGTTTATTTTGTGGATTGAATTCTATATAGGATTTGTTGTATTGGCATCACATCTCATGCACATTGATATTATAGTAGTGAAAGGTTAAATCTCGATATAGGATCACCCAGGGGGTAGCGACCCTCTTGGGAGGATGTCACTTTCGAAACAAAAATTAATATAATACTTATACCATTTATAGATTAATTTAAGACATTTATTTTTGTTCAATAGCGAAATTAGGCCCATTAGAAAAAGGTTAAAGCTACAATATTTTACCATTTGCTAACTCATATACTCTCGAGTAAAACAACATAAGAGTTTCAATTTATAATGATGGAACCTTTCAAAAATAATCAAGCATGTACCTTATAAAATTTCAATTGTCATTTCACACCACTATAGACTCATGTTATAACTTATCACCAAACCTTTGAGTATCAAAAGTTAGCTAGTTATTCCTTTATACATAATTACAAAACCAAAAATAAATTTAGCACATTCCAAGACTTGGACTCACACACCATAAGTCAGCCTAACAAGTCAAAACATTTAAGTTACAAGCTACTGTCTTAGGTCAAACAAGCCTCTAAAATTATATATACATATGTGTAACACATAGATCATGTGCAATCCCATAATTTTTACAAAAAAATAATACCTATATGCAAATGTGATCTTCTTAAATGCTCTAACAAGTCTACTTCAGATGGTCATTATCACGCTCCAAGTTTGGATGGGACAGACAAGTATCATATATGTATATATGCTATGCAGATAATCTATGAGAGATGACATATCGAAGATTTATATACTAGATACAACTAATAAGGATGATACATGCATATACAATGGTCTATGACGAACTGATACAACACGTTTATACTATAGTATCCACAAAGCCTCCAAAAGAGTAAGAAACTATAAAACTAACAAGTGGTCAAGACAGGGCCCTTCCATACCCATACTATACAAATATGTACAACAAAAAAGAATACTATCTCTAAAATAGCTCTAGGGAAAAATGGAGCTTATCGACTGCTCTGCTGATACACGACAGTGCCTACTGAGGAGGTCTGCAACTCTATGTACTTGGTCCTGCATTTGAAAGAATGCAGAACCCTATTTTATAGGGGTGTCATTACATATATAACATGTACTGGTATGTAAAACATGTAGAATAACAAGTATAGGCAAGACAGCACAATGAAAGATCAATATTGTGCTCAACCGAGATATACATGTGCCAGGCAGAAACCTATGAAACTGTAAATAATATGGAAACACTCTAAAATTATTATACAAGTGTATTTTGGGTTCTTTATTACTATGGGATCAAATGGTTTAATTATTTGTGGAACAATATATCTTATATACTTTAAAATGAATAAATGGTAACATTTGATTATAGTAAGCCTCGGGGCTTTATATCATATGAATGACATATAAACTCTGTTATCTATAAATCTCATATGGAAATGACAAGTCTCGTAGTCTATGATCTCTGAAAGTATGCCATAAAGGCTCAACTCTGAGGGTCAGCCCACATGAAGGTACGCCATAAATGGATCTACTCTAAGGGTAGGCTGGTACGCCCATAGCTCAACTCTGAGGGTCTGTGGTCTCAGGCATGTGCAAAAGGCATCATCGCATCATGAGTCAAGTCAATATAATATCTCTGGCCTTTCTCCGCCATATTTTAATTTATATTTTAACAATTAATGCCATGAAGGCCTCTGAATAATTAATTACAAATGGAATCAACTGTACAAATAGTAAGCTCTGAGTGATAGTTTATGAACTCTGGGCAACCGATGGTAAACTCTCATTAGGTGAATCAATAAGTAAACCTTGCTCTATTTCAAATGAATCATATGGACATGTACTTACTATATAGATGTTGCATATTTCATGACAAGAGAATTATCTATAGAAACATATAACAAACGTACTATATGAATTCCATGGAATACAAATGTTGGCACATATATAGATGTGATAACTATATGAATACTTTGACTCTGTCACACCCCGAGGCTACCCCCTAGACCTAACACGATGCTTAGAGTTACAAGTGACCCCAAGCTAACTCATGGCCTGACATATACTAAGCATTCTGATTAAAACAATATCTATGCAGAAGCTATAATTATAAAGCTATGTAGGATGTGGAACATAAACAACCAATATATGAATATAAGTAAAAAGTCTGAAAATGTATCAACTGACTGCATAAGTTGAAAAACTGACCATATGTCTGAAAGCCTCTACTGGGATGAGTTGTTGGGACAAGCCCCCAGCTAGATCTAATAATCTGAAAACTGAATAAAAGACTGAAATAAGAGAACATGAGTCGTGTCCTCGACATATGAGAACTCACCAACTAAACTGCTGAGAAGCCGGGGAAATCAAACTATGTGCAATCTGGATGCTGAGCGCCTGAACCTGTATCATGATAGGATGCAGCACAAAAGTGTGCGTCAGTACTTGGAATGTACTAAGCATGAAGGATATACACTAATCTAAATATATTGGACATTAGATTATAACTGAACATAAAGGGACCAACTGAGCATGAAACTGAAATAAGTAAACTGATGCAATGACCGAGTAGATAAACATGTAACTAAAATAAACTAAACTGAATAACTGACTACAAGGTCATGCACTAATTAAGTCTGAACTGTGGAAGCTACTGTTAATTGACATAACCTAAGCTGAGCTAATAGCACCAACCTATAACCCTGGCTGGGAGGGTGTTCATACCTTGCCAAAGGTACGAATTGGTTGGCGTAGATCCACTAATTTGATGTCCAAAAGGACTAAGGTATCAAGCCTGGTCTGATGGATGACCCTTTAGAACCTACGATGACGCTATAATTCTGGGACTCATGGACTTCTACTCAAGGTCTCAATCCTAAATTATGGGTGAGCCTCCATCCCTTCATCTGCTCGGTGCTAAGTACTACTCCCAACTGAATATGTAATAAACTGATCTACTGGATAGCTCAAAATACTGACTTTCCAAGGATGATAAATAATGATCAGACTGAAAGCATTTAAATCATGTAATTTTGAATAACTGATCATCTATTTGAGAATTCATGAACACATAAACTGATCGGGTGTTCATAACCCACAATCCTAAAAAATTAAAATACTCTTAATGATCCTAGGACTTAAACAAAATATCCAATTCAAGAGCATAATTCAAAGTCATGGATTAGACAACATACTGAGGGTTTGAGTGTTCTGAATATACCATATAATAGACTTCGAGGAAACATGGAAATAGAGGTTCACACATAATAAGGAAACTGAAATACAAAGGAATTCCCAAAAAAACTTAGGCACCCTAGATTCTGGAAAATTGAACATAATTGAAAAACTATGTTAATTTAGGGACTCAATGGGTGAAAAGAATTGATGAAATCCCACATACCTGAGGGAAAAAACTTTGGTGAATTCCCTTGGGTTTGAAGCCTGAAGTTGTAAAACTCTAACTTGGATGAAGAATGGTCAAGAAATATCTTCTTAAAGTTCTTGTGTTCATTTCTTGAAACCCTATGGTCAAGGGTTAGGATTTGTATCAATAATTTGTAATTTGATGATGGAATTTGATTTTGAAAATTTGAAATCCTTAGAGAAGGATTTACCTTGATGAAGAAGGAGGATAGGAAGAGAGAAAAGACATTCTAGGTCTGAAAGAATGGCCAAAGAATGAAAAAAATAGATTAAAATCGACTTAAAAAGGTTCTCGTCGGCCCACTTAAGATTGGACATGCGACCGCATGTGAGGATTCGCGGCTCACATATGGTTTGCACTTGCTTTCAAGAAATTTGGCCAATTTTCCCACATCTGCGTTTGGACATATGATCGCATGCGGGAATTTGCGGGTCGCATGTCATTTCGCACTTGATTTCAAAACTGTCAGTCAAAACTAAAATGGTCATAACTTTTTACTAATGCACGGTCAGTGGAGTTGGAAAGAAAACATGAAGATCTTTAATTTGGTGGGTATTAAGGAACCTAACTTTTTATATTCTAGGTGTTGACACCCAATTTTTGCCCTCCACATTCGTAATCAATTTCGAGCTTCTACTATTTTAAACAATTTTGAAATAATTTTCTTTATAAAATTTTAAGGTTTTCAAAATTAATTTGAGGTTAATTTAGTAATTTTAGGTGAAATATGTGTACTCTATATTTAATTATATAAGAGTATATAAATTTTACTTAAAGAAATATTTTGAAAATTATTTTAAGTGAAAACCTTGTTTAGAGTTGAAATGTGCTTTATTTTCCTCAAACTCATTTAAAATCAAGAAATGATCGTATGATTAATTCTTTGATTTTGAATGAGTTAACTATGTTTTGTAGAATAATTATTCTTAATTATTAAATCTAGAAGCTCGTTTAATTAATTAAATATTTAATTCATTTCATTCCAATTACGGCCTAAACTCTTTAATCTATTTGATTTGGCCGTATTTTTAAAATTTGGTTAGCTCTTAAATCAATTGACCACATTTGCAGAGCAATGTGGCCAATTCCTAAACCATTTTTTTCCTTCCTCTCATTTCAGCTGACCTTCGCCCAAAAAACCAATTGACCTCGGCCCAAATCGCTTAAACTGACCCGGCCCACTCCCTTTATTCTCTCACACCACCAGATTTATACACAACACATATACACCACTCACATATATTCTCTCACAACCTCACGCACCTCACGCTCTCTCAAATATCCCAGAAAGAACACCTACACCTACACCTTTTATCATTTCATCTTCTTCTTCATTTCTGCCAGCAAACAAACAAACCCTAATTTCTCTCATCTTCTCTCTCAACAACTACAACAAATGAACCCTTTACTTTGTCTTCTTCTCCCAACAACTCTCACAAAACTCTAATGTTCACAGCTCTAACAGCATCACCAATGCTCTAACCCCATCAGTTTTCCCAAACTCCATCCAAACCTCCATCCAAAATCGAGCAGTCAAGTTGAGAAGCTTACAGAAATAGCGAGGTGGCGATTCTCTGCGTGATTTGGGGAAAATTGTACCACCTTCATACAAATTCCTTGTTGTTGAAGGCTTATCCATCAGCAATTCAAATATCCCTTCAATGAATTCCCCATTATGCCCTCTGTTTCCCCCCATTTTTGACCAGAATTTCTCCTATATAAACCCTACCCTTTTATTGTGTGAGGAGGGAGTTCTTTTTGGGGGGAAATTGGAGATTCTGGAGAGTCTTTTCTCTAATCTCACGTAACCAAAAGAATTTCAAAGACAAATATACAAAAACTGGTCTTCGACGGGTCGAAATTAAACTCCGGTGGTGTCGAAGTCTTCCGTTGAAGCTTGTGGTTCCAGTACGTTGCTCCAAAGAAAGTAAACACCCTACTGTTATTGTGTTTTCTTTTCATTTTATTCTTTGCCTTTCTTCTAGTGTTATGTAGAGCTACGATTTTTCTTAGAATCTTATGCTGGTTGTGCTGGTCTTGTTTGAAATAAATTAACTGTGATGATGAAAAATTCTGGAAAAAAAGAAAAAAGAAAGAATAAAGTTTTTTGCTGGTATGAATTTGTTATTTGTGTGTTTAAGTCCCATGATTTTTGTTGTTTTCTCTGGTAGCCTACTGAAACTCCAGTATTTTTTCTTAATAAGCACTGGTTATGATCTTGAACAAGAATAGAGATTGGTGTTGTTTTCAAAATGATTGAACTGGGGTGAAGCTCTTTCTTTCAAAAATCATTCTCTAGTTTTCCCTTCTTTGTCTGAAAGTTGTGTATTCCCCGTGGGATTTGAATTCCGAATACATTATGTTCTACTAGTCACCAACATGATAGGGAAAAGCATTTCCTTAGATTAACTCATGTATGTTTATTTAGTCGAAACGATTACGTCTAGGTTGAGTATTTGAAGCATGTTCTATCGAAATATGAATCTCTTGTTTTAAATCTCGCTCCCGTCTATCATGTGTTTTCTCTACCATATTGTCACCGCTAGCCTATATGTGCACCCTTCATGATTGAATAAAAGAGGATTTTTATTGTTTCAAAATAGATTCAAAAATCCTGCTTTCGTCATGTTGCATTAACTGGTAGATGTATCTTGTAATCTCGATTCCAAACAACCTAGGTCACCATGTTCATAATGAGTCTGTTTCTTGTTGCAACTGCTATGGTTACATGATTAATTGTTAAGTTAACTGCTACGTGTAATCAAATTCCACCTCATTTCCTTTAAAAACCTTTCTTTACCAGTGACATGTTAGCATAATCCTTGTAAGAACATGTTCCATTTCCACTCCTCATTATGGTAAGGACTATCTTGCTATTTAAGAACTTGTTCGAAAGAAAATTCCCAAATCTTTTCTGGGCCTTCCTTGCCGATAGTGCTCTTATGTTCAATCGAAATGTTTAAATCTATTTTCTGTCATAGAATGCATTGCCTAAAGACATGAGTTTGATGTGTTTTATCCTCTTTGTGCTACCCCTATATATCGAGTCTCACTGCTGATATAAAAGGTCAAATTTGGTTGTCATCAATGACGTTTTTCTATAGATTAGTTTGAATAAAATCTCTGGAAATCATTCGTTTTAAAGTACATGAGAGTGTGTGATCATATACCATATTTTGTTAGAAGTGTCGTGACCTCCTTCGTGTGTTGAAACTTACAATAGCAGTAGCCATCTATGGTAAAATTGAATTGGGCTATATCTTTTTTTTTATTTCCACAACTTTAGAAACAAATCTATCTTCAAAACTGTTTTAAGTTTTTCTTTCTCTCTAGCATAATCCACATATTCCATGTTGTTTTCAAATGACTTATCATGGTTTTCTTTTTGTTTAAATTAGTTCTTTTTTTTGCTTTTCTACTCTTATTAAAAAAAAATTCTCTCTTTGTTTTCTATGCATATGTGTTCTTCGAGAGTCCAAGTGGTCTTTCCATCCCTCATCCTATTTCTTGGGCTAACAAGGCCTAATGTGTTTCGAGTCAACCTCGCAAATGATGGCAGCAAAATTGAGAAAGTGGGCCAAAGCCCATAGCATAACAATGACAGCAGCCCAAAAGGGCAGACACGGAAAAGTGGATAAAATTCAAAGCGTAGCAGTTGCAGAGGTGTTCCAAATATGGACTTGAATTGACACAATAGGCCAGCAACAGTTTGCCCAGACGAATAGAAGACAAGAATTGGACCAAAAGTCCAAATTGAATGGCGGTGGGCGTAAAGATGGCCCACAAATTAGATTTAGGACAGGTTTTGGATTGAAAGTCCAAGTAATTTAAGTGAAAAGGCTTAATTATTTTCTTTCCCTTAAACTTTTTTGATATAGTTTTGATTATTATTTCTTTGTATTAATTGGACTGACTTTTTAAACTTAGTTGGATTATCACTAAAAGAGTAAACATTTTTCATTTGTCTTTAATCATTTACTGTTTTCTTCACATAAAAACAGTTAGAAATATTATGCTTTAAATTGTCAAAGACAAGCATGCTTAAATTTCCCTTTTCGTTTAAAAACAACTCTTTATGTAGTCTCACTTCTAAAAAACATGTGTATCAATCTTTTTTATCAAATTTTATTTACTATGTTTCGTAAACCAATTTGAAAACAAGATGTTCTTCTTAAAAAATGAACAAGAAATTTTCAAAAGGTTAGTCAAAATAAGTTGTTTTCAAGCAAGTTTGGATAACCGCAAGTTAGCGGATGTTTCAAGTGCCATTAAAACCTTCTCAAAATATTAATTTGAACCCTTACTCTTAGTATCTTAAATTTTTAAAGTTATATCTGTTTTAGCTTTAAAAGATTTTTATAAGTTTTTCTTGGTTTTTACTTTTATAAAAACTAAGTGGCGACTCTTGCTCAAAATTGAAAAAATCTTTTTGAAACTTTAACTAGTAGATTTTTTAAACGATTTTCATATAAGTCATTTTTTCTCAAAAATAGAAATGGCAACTCTTCTGGGGATAATTCAACTAGGTTCTAACCTTATTGTTTGAAACTAACTTATTTGACTAACTATTCGGATTGTAATAATTAGTAACTTTATTGCTTTCCTTAGTTATTTATTTTTCCGCAACTATAAACTGTTCATGGCATCTTTCGCTTCCCTTGGCAAAGTATTAGATTGCACTAGGGGCAAAAAGGATATTATGCAAGTATTTGCAGTTGTTCTTAACAAAAACACAATTTTCAAAATAGACGAGTGAAGTAGTTGACCCGCGGTCGGTTAACGGTCACTTATTATTTTAGCCCTAGTTGTCCGCTCGGGTTCCCGGTCAATTTCTAAACCTATTCTAGAAACCCAGGATAGAGCAAAAATAAATCCCGAAATTGGTGACCTAAGATGTCTTAATATCCAAGGGATATTAAGTCCATTAGCAAGACCACCTTGTGTTCGAAAAGGCCCACGACCCGAAAGAACAATCATCCCCTATGTGTTCAATTGAAGGATGTGATGTCGAGTTGTACGAACCATTGTCCCTCATGATTAGGATATATTTAGATAGTCTTTCATTCTTTGAAGGTTGTCATCCAAAAGGCGTTCAAAATTTCAAGGAGTATAAAAAGTTCGAGAATGAAGGACCAGCCACGGCGGCCTAGTTTAGGATTGTACCCCTGCGTGGGACTGATTTTGATGTACATTCCTTTTTTCCAAAATTTTGTACCCCCATTTTATTTAATCAATATGTATAAATATATTTTGGAGCAATGAAACGTTTACAAATGACATACACATCCTTCAATTCGTTAGGCCTACCTTTGGCATAAAAAGGTCAAATATCCGTATAGGACGCGTTATGAATTGTTATGTGACATAATTGTCTTGTGTGTGTTTCCCAAATCAAAGGCAAATTGATCCACTCCTATTTGAATATTTTAGAACTCATAGGCAGGATAAAAACCCACCACAAAATCCGATCAAAATCGCCATTGGAATTCTTCAAATTTCCCCAAAAAAATCCAAAGACTTCTTAAAACCCTTTTAAGTCTTGTTCGGAAAATGAACTTGCCTTATCCAAACTACATCCTTTCAGGGCCCGTCCCTTATCCTTAAAATTTTTTCATTTCCCCACTTCGACAAAAATGCCAAAGAATTCAGAAGATATATCAAATGCTGAAGACTCGACAAGTCAAATCTCCTGATAGAATCTACCTACCCCAAAATCGATCATGTACGTCGAACCCTCGAGCCAATAAATACCCATGGATCAATTTGCCTTGATAAAAAGCAACTTTATGTGTTTCTTCTCGGTCAGATATCTTGTATAGTTTATCACTAATGGGATCTAACATATAGGCCTTTGAGTTATTTTACTTCAACAGGTAATAGAAATTGATCTGTGTTGGCAAAACTGGCCGAACATCCCTACTTCACTCGCTCAAAGGCACAAATAGATTCCTCCTCTAATCGTCGCTTCGCTAAGGGTAAAATGACTGATAGTGAGGAAGAGAATGTCTTGGTTGTGAGAGACAATATTATTGCTGAATAGAGTGAAATAATTGCCGAACTGGCAAGGAAGATAGAGAAAATGCAAGAAGAGGTACAGAAAGCCCAGGATATGGCTAGATTGGCTATTGCCGCTAACACTCCAAATATGGGCACCTCTCAGCCTCCTCTATAAATCCCTCCACTCAATTCCCCGTTAACCAAAAACCATTCAGGAAATATCCCTCCTGCCTCCGCACCTAGATCTTCCAACGAACCTCTCTCCAGTAATCCCCCTCATAATGGATCCTCTTATCAAATCCATACTCCTCATATCCAGCATACTAACCAAAACAACAACCCAAATGCCTAAAATCCAAAGAATCTCCCTCCAAATTATCAAAATACGCCCTACAACTCCCAGAATAACTATCCCAATGTCACTAACCCACATAACTAGCCAAATGACATTCCACATATCCAGCCTCTACCAGTCCAGAATACGCCACCTCCTGCTTTCCATGCTATGGTAGAACCATATATCGCTCTTCTGGAAAACCCTGAGATGGACCACTATGAGGAGAAGGAGAAAGAGTTAAGGGCCACAGAGAAGAAGCATAATTATGACATGGCGTAGATAAAAGAGGAGATAGCCAGGATCAAGGAGTTTCGAGGCTCATCCTATGAGAAAGGCTATGACTATGATGATCTCTATATACATCCCATGATGGACCTGCCAGACGAATTCAAGACTCCTAAGTTTGAGACCTTCAACGGTATCAGAAATCCTGAAGCTTATTTAAGAAGCTACTGCGACCAAATAGTCGGCGCCCGAAAGAACAATGCTCTGCTAATGAGGCTTTTGAGTCGAAGTATGAGCAGAGAGTTTTTAGAATGGTTCACCTCTCAGGAACTGAAGAAATTGTCCAAGTGGAGTGACCTAGCCAAAGACTTTGTTCAAAGATTTGCATACAATGTGGAAGTCATCCCAGATCGATACTCTCTAGGATGCATCAGGCAAAAATCGAATGAAGACTTCAGAGACTATGCCTATTGGTGGAGAAAGGAGACAGAAAGAGTTCGGCCTCCCATGTCCGAAGAGGAAATAAGCGCGGTGTTTATGCGCTCACAGGAGTCGGAGTTTTATGATAAAATGATATCAGCGATTAAAGCACTGTTTGCTGATCTAGTTAAGATTGGTGAAATTATGGAAGAAGGTCTGCGTAACAGAAAGATTACCAAAGCTTCTGCATCCTCAGGATCGGCAGGATTTCCCAAGAAGAAGAGGGAAGTAGTGTCTTCGGTGTCCTCCAGTCCTAGCCTGAGATCGCGGAAACCTTTCGGGGTCAACTATAAAAAATCACTTGTTCCAATGAACCCATCCCTAGCTCCACAAAATCCTCAACCAGTTTTCTATACTCAGCCCATTTACCAAACTCCACAACTAAATATGCAGCCCATTTACCAAGCTCCTCCCTAAAACTTTCAAGTGTATCAAAATGCTCCTGAGAACCAGAATAATCATCAGGTTCCTCCTCCCGTCAATGCAAATCTCCCTCGTCCAAATTTGAAAAAGAAATCTCCTCGAACTTTCACCCAGTTAGATGAAACTAGAACTCAGTTGTACGAGAAATTACAGGCTGCCGAATTTATCCAGCCTGTTTCACCCAAACCTGCAAATCCTGACTCTCATTTTTTCAGGGCTGAACAACATTGTGCTTATAATTCCGGAGGAGTCGAACATGATACTGAAGATTGCATTAATCTAAGACACAAAATCTAGGATGTGATTGATCAAAGAGTGGTCACACTACAAACAACACCGCCAAATGTTAATAATAACCCCCTCCCGAATCACGAAGGAGCCGCTGTTAACATGATAGAGGTCGATAAAGAATGGGTTGTGAGCAAATCAATAGTGCTGGTTAGCCCTAAAAATTAGAAAATGCCAGAAAAAGCTATAACTACTTTAAGTATTGTTGATTTACCCTTTGAAGGGTTAATGTGCAACAAGTCCTTGCACATCACTGTCAAATATCAAGAGAAGATGATAAATGGAGTTTTGATTGACGATGGTTTGGGTCTGAATATTTACCTGTTATCCACACTCACTCAGCTAGACTATGATCTGGAAAAGGTTCGCCAGAGCAGGATCAATGTGAGAGCCTTCGATAGGGGTCAAAGAGATACTATCGGGAAAGTCAGCCTATACATCCAAATAGGACCTGTCGAGTTTCGTACAGAATTCCAAGTCATGGATATTACCACCAGCTACAACTTGCTTTTGGAAAGACCATGGATCCACGAAGCTAGAGCCATGCCCTCAACTTTGCATCAAATGGTAAAGTTCATCTGGAAAGAACATGAGGTGTTGATCCACGGAGAAGGAAGTCACTTGAGCCGTCCTAATGGTTGTGTCCCGGTAATTGACGAAGTCTCGAGAGAAAGCAATTACTACATAGTGGAGATCGTCAATGCCACTAGAGAGGATCTTGTTCTTCAAATTCCCATGCCACCTATCTATAAAATGCTTGCGATCATGATGCTGAACAGTGGACACGAGCCAGGCTTAAGGCTGGGGAAGAATTCTGGCGGTATGACTAAGCCCATAAGCATTCCCAGACAGCTGACCAGTCATGGATTAGGGTACATAACCTGAGAAGACAAGGCAAAAGTCAAAGAGAAGAAGTTGTTAGAACTGCCAAAGCTACTCCCTCACTTATATTAATCATTCCCGGTGCGTATTGGTCCCCTAAGCGGTGGGTTAGAGGATGGAATAGGAGATCTATTTGAGGAATGTGATGCTATAACATATGAAATCCCTGAGGCAGCCATGATTAGGGATGATGAGCCCGGTGAAAAGCTACAGAATTGGGTCGCAACATCCCTCGTGACTCTCTGCTCGACTAGGTAGACAAAGACTCTATTTTATGAAAAATCGATGATGGTCCGGATGAGGCTCTGCGACCCACCCTTTATGTTTTCAATTTCCTCGTACTATTTTACCACTTCCAAAAGGCACGGACCCGCATTCATGCGGGTTATAGCCATAGTTTATAAATATTGTGGATTTCAAAAGAAAAGCCTCTCTTATTGCGAAAATATTTATCGTTCAAAATTATTTATTTACTTGGTACCATCTAACTTGCTTAGTTTATGATTTCAATAATAATAGCTTACAACCTGCTACTGTCATGTCATGTCAAGAGCTCAACGAACAAACTAAGCTAGACGATAATGATTTTGAAGGGTATGTTGAAGAAATCATGGTCCTGGAACAAACAACCAAGAAGTCTAAGAACTTTGAAGACCAGAAAGGCCCCACCTAAAAGAGTTTGAGGTGGTCAATCTGGGAGGCAATGGTCGAGTCAATAAAATTATCATTGGTGTTCATTTGACAAAGGCGCAAAAGAAAGAGCTCATCAGTCTGCTAAAGCCATACATCGACATCTTTGACTGGCCCTATAATAATGGGACGAGAATGAGCACAAACATCATCTTCCAAAATCTATTGGTCAGTCCAGAATTCAATACAGGGAATGGACAATTAATCCTTCCCTCCCACGAGACAAAGGAAAGTTTGCGCCAAACTGGACACGACTGTACATCATCCAAAAGATGCTATCTGGGGGAGCTTTGATTTTGTCTGAGATGGATGATCAAGTATGGCACAAGCCTATATCAACTTTGATGTTGCAAAGGGATACTACACCTGGAGACGGTTTCTTTTCATTCTATTTCTTTCCCTGTAATCACATTTTCTGATTATAATCGTTTTGCACTTAGTAAAAGCATAAAATTTCCCTATCCTCTTCCTACGAACTACGTTTGACCTGAATTCTCAAGAATGAGATACGTAGGCGGCTTGTGTTGGATTTGGTCAACCCCTTAGGAAAATCTATATTTCCCCTTCCTATCTTGAACTACGTATGAACTGAATTCTCAAGAATGAGATACGTAGGTGGCCTTTGTTGGCCTCGGTCATCCCTTTAATTATTTCCAACATTCTCCCACTACAAGTGTGGGAACTATGTTTGACCTGATTCTTGCCTCAATGGGCTACGTAGGCGCCATAATGGCTCGGTCATATTACCCAAAAAATGGAAACTAGGCAAAATTTTCGAGAAAAGAATCTCAAAAATTCAGAAGACGAAGATCGCCTCCAACAAATTGTAATACAGAATGTGCCTAAGAGCAACCAAAATGAATATCGAGAAATAATCTCGTAATCCCCACAGAGTCTCAAGTCCTTTGCCAATGGAGTGAGATTTATCGCAAAACCTTTAACTGGGGCAGAAATTTTGAGGAAGACCTCAAAATTTCCACCAAGCTTCATTCAAGAAGTTTGGAATTAAACCCCGAAGAGTTCCCCAACACCAAGGGATCAGAATCTATTTCAAAAATCCCAATTATAACATAGTCTGAGGTGGATTAATCCCCAGCTATGACAGATCTCTCGGAAAATATTTCAAACTCCCCAGCTAGGATGATAAAGTATCTCCAGAGTCCGCCAATAGTATGTCAGAAATGCCAAGGCCTCGAGTAAAGGACATTCGTTGAGCTAGCACATGACATGACGGGCAGAGACATTTTCAAACTATCCTTTTTCAAAAAAAAATTCTTTATTTTCTGAAGAACTTGCTTGAAAAATCTTTACAACATATTAAGTTTTACTCCTTTATAACTTGACTTTGTCTTATGGCCACCGTGACCCAAGAAGTCGAAGACGATGAGTACCTGAGAGTAGAAAGCACCCAGCAAAGATAAAGCAAGGAGTAGAAGATTGAAGGAGGTCAATACAGATCAGTTTCACCAAAAACTAACAATTTTTCTGTGGATGCAGGTTGTTCTGAAAAGTATGTTAGAAATCAGTGAAAGCCCCTCGTTATCCAACGCGTTCAATGAAATACAATAAGACCAGGTGCCCTAAATTTGGCGATAAAAGCCAAAATGGTGGAAAGAAGCCAAAAAGGCAAAAGTCCCTGAAATGGGCAAATCTCTTGTAGTTCGCAGGAACTACTAGATAAAAAGAGATTGACAGCATCCTCAATTCCCCAGAAGATCTAGACACTTCGAGTCAACTACAAAATTAGGACATCAAATGAGAGATCAGCGACGTTCTCCGCCAATCCCCAGTAAGCCAAAAATCACCATGAACAAACGATGTTCAAAAATGGTATTTATGGCTATCCCCAGGAATGGGCACGACCATTTCCTTCACGTTTGAAACAAAGTTGTTTTGATTAGCTTCATAGATGTTGTCTTTAAAGTTTTTCAAGTTTGATTGTGATCGCTAGTAAAAGCGATGTTGTGTCTACTAATTGTTTGCCTTTAGCACAGGTACACACAGAGGAGTCGATAGGACAACACAAAAATTGAATGTGATATTTTCTGCAACTTCTACGCATGTCATTGCATGATCATCCACATCATTGTCATATTTGCATGTCAAGAGGACCATGCCAAGAGGGTCATGTCATATTTGCATGTCAAGAGGACCATGACAAGAGAGCCATGTCATATTTGCATGTCAAGAGGACCATGCCAAGAGGGCCATGTCATATTTTTATGTCAAGAGAACCATGCCAAGAGGGCCATGTCATATTTGCATGTCAAGAGGACTATGTCGAGAGAACCATCATCATCATTAATACCACAGATACATTTGTTGTGGATATTATGTCCCTCTACCGGCCGGTTTCAAAGAAGATGACATTCAGAGGCGTCCTTAGGTCGCACTGGCTGTGCGAGATCGACCCAAGAGCATATCTATATCCAAGATCGCGTAAGACGGAGGAGTCTAACGTTGAGGATATTTTTATTTGCATATTTATGCCGCAGATATTCATGCATCCTTATTATTATACCAATTCTGGTATTCAGCATATTTATATCCAATATCGTGCGAGATGGAGGAGTATGAAATTGAGGATGTATTTGCTTCCTTATTATTATGCCAAGCCTGGCATATTTATATCTGATATCGCGTGAGACGGAGGATTCTAACATTGAGGGTATTATTATTATTATGCCACGTCTGGCATTCAGCATATTTATATCCAATATCATGTGAGATGGAGGAGTCTGACGTTGAGGATGTATTTGCTTCCTTATTATGCCAAGCTTGGCATATTTATATCCGATATCGCGTGAGATGGAAGAGTCTGACATTGAGGATATTATTATTATTATGCCAAGTCGGCATCCAGCATAGTAATATCTGATATCGTGTGAGACGATGAAGTCTGATATCGAGGATATTTATGCACCCTTATTAGAGATAACAAAGTCTCGCTCTGAAGTATGCTCATACATATAAGAGCATTAATTGCCAGAAGATGCAACTATATTTGATCTTGTGACAAAGGCCTTGTCACCCTCGATAATCAAATACCACTTGTCGCCAAGATCAAATGCATATAATCTGAAAGATGTCTATAAGACGCCATCCAAATCGGACGATGAACTAGATCTCCTTAAATTGGAAGGCCAAAGGTCGTCTGTAAGCCACAACGATGTATGAAACCAGATAGTGTGCAAGATTGCCCAAAAACTTGACCGACTAAGAGTTATATGTAAGACGTAGCGATATCCAAAACCAGATAGTGTGCAAGATCACCTGAAGATTAAAAGTTCAAGGGTAATGCGTAAGTCGCAATAATATCCGCAATTGGATAAAGTGCAAGACTACCAAAAATTGACAGTCCAAGGGTTATCTATAAGCCACGACATATCCACATTGATATTGTACAGGACTACCCAAAGGCTAGCAATTCAAGGGAAATTTGTAAGTTGCGTTACATCCAAGATCGGATAAAAGTGTGGGATTACCCAAAAACTGGCAATTCGAAGGACATCTGTAAGTCGCCTCTATCCAAAGTCGAATGATGTGCAATATTACTCATAGTTGACAAGTTAAAGGCATATGTAAGCCACCTCTATCCAAAGTTGGATGATGTGCTAGATTACCCAATGTCTGACAATTCAGGGAATATCTATTAGTCGCATCGATATGAATGATGCGCAAGACTTATCCTAAAGGTATATACAAAGATTATTGTCAATAGCCATGAAGGCTATCACGTTCAAGAGAATGTCGTAAATGGTTACGAGGACCGTCATGTCAAACGGCCACGAAGGTCGTCATACTAAAAAAAATTGCCACGAAGGCAATCCTATCCGATAGCTGCGAAGGCTATTACATTCTCATCATGAAAGTCGCTATTTCCTAAGACAAATACAGGAAAGGACGATAGCTGATTCAGAAAGCAACCAAATGCGGAAAATGAGGTACAAAGCTATCTTTCCCTATTTAATTAATTTACTACTAACCGTTTTATTTCAAAACATTGCCGAGAATATCCGAGAGGATGAAAATCTCAAACCAGCACAACAGGTAAAAGATACGTCAAAAAGACGTCACAACACGAGATACGAACATAACTCAAGGATAAGGTATGACAAAGAAACTGCCTCTCCAAATGAAATTATGTTACTACTAACAATTTTGTTTGAGATGTTGTTGAGAGCATCTGAGAAGGATGAAATTTTCAAAGTAAAACCACAGGTGTGGACTACACTAAAAAGACACATCACAATGTGAAACTTTTTCTTAAAAGCAAACTGGGACATAGTCCGAAGAGGAATATCAAACTCTTTGGACGCGAGTTGAAGAATGACTTTTCACCACCATCAAACCACACCCATGTCAGAAGGCATGTGGGTATTTGCTATCTTGAGGTCTTAGTTTCGCATCTAGGGTATTTTCTAAACTCGTGATGGAAGCAATATTTCTTCTTTTCAAATTCGGGTGATGATACACCTCGAGCTTTGGAAATTATGTCCAGGTAAAATCTTATTTATGGATGTGAAGCGCGTCATATTCATAGTTGAGAGGTTATAAGCCTCTTTTCTATAGCTCAAAGTATTCATCTCTCATCCTGATCCAAAGGTTGTCTTGATATAAAGATCACCTTTTCCACCAATTAAGTTGAACTACAAGAAATTTGATTCCCCGAGTCTTGGGATATGTAGGCGGGCTCTGTGTTGAAAACTCGATTGCATTCCTAACTCCCCCAATCCTCTTACTCCTCAGCTTTCCGGTCTGTCTGTACTCTGAAATTGGTATAGTTTGGAATTCTCTCAAAATCGTGCGTAAATCAAGCACCTTGAACTACAAGTGGCCTGAATTCTCATATAACCTGGGATATGTAGAAAACTCGATACCGGAGTTCGGCCATGATTCCTTGAAATTCATGCTAGAACCAACCGCTTCCTGAAGACGAAGCTGTGATCGGATAAAATTGGGAACATCAATTCCCTTTGCCCAGGGTTCATTTCCCTCACCCTACCCAAAGGGAGGGGTAGTTGTTGACACCCAATTGTTTTCCTCCCTATTCGTAATTAATTTCGAGCTTCTACTATTTTAAACAATTTTGAAATAATTATCTTTATAAAATTTTAAGGTTTTCAAAATAAATTTGAGGTTAATTTAGTAATTTTAGGTGAAACATGTGTACTCTATATTTAATTATATAAGAGTATATAAATTTTACTTAAAGAAATATTTTGAAAATTATTTTAAGTGAAAACCTTGTTTAAAGTGTGAAATGTGCTTCATTTTCCTCAAACTGGTTTAAAATCAAGAAATGATCGTATGATTAATTCTTTGATTTTGAATGAGTTAACTATGTTTTGTAGAATAATTATTCTTAATTGTTAAATCTAGAAGCTCGTTTAATTAATTAAGTATTTAATTCATTTCATTCCAATTACGGCCTAGACTCTTTAATCTATTTGAGTTGGCCGTATTTTTAAAATTTGGTTAGCTCTTAAATCAATTGACCAGATTTGCATAGCAATGTGGCCAATTCCTTAACCATTTTTTTCCTTCCTCTCATTTCAGCTGACCTTGGCCCAAAAAAACAATTGACCTCGGCCTCAATCTCTTAAACCGACCTGGCCCACTCCCTTTATTCTCTCACACCACCAGATTTATACATAACACATATACCCCACTCACATATATTATCTCACAACCTTATGCACCTCACTCTCTCTCAAATATCCCAGAGAGAACGCACCTACACCTTCTACATGCCCAGTACACAACTCTTCACCATACCGCTTCATCTTCTTCTTCATTTCTGCAAGAAATAAACAAACCACAATTTCTCTCATCCTCTCTCTCAATAACTGCAACAAACAACCCCTTTACTTTGTATTCTTCTCCCAATAACCCTCACAAAACCCTAACGTTCACAGCTCTAACAGCATCACCAATGCTCTAACCCCATCAATTTTCCCAAACGCCGTCCAAACCTCCATCCAAAATTGAGTTGTCAAGTTGAGAAGCTTCCATAAATAGCTAGGTGGCAATTTCTCTGCGGGATTCGAGGAAAATTGTACAAGCTTCGTACAAATTTCTTGTTGTCGAAGGCTTATCCATCAGCAATTCAAATTTCCCTTCAATAAATTCTCCATTATACCCTCTGTTTCCCCCTATTTTTGACCAGAATTTCTCCTTTATAAACCCTACCCTTTCATTGTGTGAGGAGGGAGTTCTTTTTGGGGGGAAATTTGGGATTCTGGAGAGTCTTTTCTCTAATCTCACGTAACCAAAATAATTTTGGAGGCAAATATACAAAAACGGGTCTCAGACGGGTCAAAATTAAACTTTGGTGGTGTCGAAGTCTTTCGTTGAAGCTTGTGGTTCCAGTACGCTGCTCCAAAGAAGGTAAACACCCTACTGTTATTGTGTTCTCTTTTCGTTTTATTCTTTGCCTTTCTTCTAGTGTTATGTAGAGCTATGATTTTTCTTAGAATCTTATGTTGGTTGTGCTGGTCTTATTTGAAATAAATTAACTGTGATGATGAAAAAATTTGAAAAAAAAGAAGAAAGAATAAAGTTTTTTGCTAGTATGAATTTGTTATTTGTGTGTTTAAGTCCCATGATTTTCGTTGTTTTCTCAGGTAGCTTGCTGAAACTCTAGTATTTTTTCTGAATGAGCACTGGTTATGATCTTTAACAGGAATAGAGATTGGTTTTGTTTTCAAAACGATTGAACTGGGGTGAAGCTCTTTCTTTCAAAAATCATTCTCTAGTTTTCCCTTCTTTTTCTGAAAGTTGTGTATTCCCTGTGGGATTTGAATTCCGAATACATTGTGTTCTACTAGACACCAACATGATAGGGAAAAACATTTCCTTAGATTAACTCATGTATGTTTATTTAGTCGAAACGATTACGTCTAGGTTGATTATTTGAAGCATGTTCTATCGAAATATGATTCTCTTGTTTTAAATCTCATTCCCGTCTATCATGTGTTTTATCTACCATATTGTCACCGCTAGCCTATTTGCGCACCCTTCATGATTGAATAAAAGCAGATTTTTATTGTTTCAAAACAGATTAAAATATCCCGCTTTCGTCATGTTGCATTAACTGGTAGATGTATCTTGTAATCTCGGTTCCAAACAACCTGGGTCACCATGTTCATAATGAGTCTGTTTCTTGTTGCAACTGCTATGGTTACATGATTAATTGTTAAGTTAACTGCTACGTGTAATCAAATTCCACCTCATTTCCTTTAAAAACCTTTCTTTACCAGTGACATGTTAGCATAATCCTTGTAAGAACATGTTCCATTTCCACTCCTCATTATGGTAAGGACTATCTTGCTATTTATGAATTTGTTCGAAAGAAAATTCCCAAATCTTTTCTGGGCCTTCCTTGCCGATAGTGCTCTTATGTTCAATCGAAATGTTTAAATCTATTTTCTGTCATAGAATGCATTGCCTAAAGACATGAGTTTGATGTGTTTTATCCTCTTTGTGCTACCCCTATATGTCGAGTCTCACTGGCTGATATAAAAGGTCAAATTTGGTTGTCATCAATGACGTTTTTCTATAGATTAGTTTGAATAAAATCTTTGGAAATTATTCATTTTAAAGTACATGAGAGTGTGTGATCATATACCATATTTTGTTAGAAGTGTCGTGACCTCCTTCGTGTGTTGAAACTTACAATAGCAGTAGCCATCTATGGTAAAATTGAATTGGGCTATATCTTCTTTTTTTTCATTTCCACAACTTTAGAAACAAATCTATCTTCAAAACTGTCTTAAGTTTTTCTTTCTCTCTAGCATAATCCACATATTCCATGTTGGTTTCAAATGACTTGTCATGGTTTTCTTTTTGTTTAAATTAGTTCTTTTTTTTGCTTTTCTACTCTTATTAAAAAAAATTCTCTCTTTGTTTTCTATGCATATGTGTTCTTCGAGAGTCCAAGTGGACTTTCCATCCCTCATCCTATTTCTTGGGCTAACAAGGACTAATGTGTTTCGAGTCAACCTCGCAAATGATGGCAGCAAAATTGAGAAAGTGGGCCAAAGCCCATAGCATAACAATGACAGCAGCCCAAAAGGGCAGACACGGAAAAGTGGATAAAATTCAAAGTGTAGCAGTTGCAGAGGTCCAAATATGGACTTGAATTGACAAAATAGGCCAGCAACAGTTTGCCCAGACGAATAGAAGACAAGAATTGGACCAAAAGTCCAAATTGAATGGCGGTGGGCCTAAAGAGGCCCACAAATTAGATTTAGGACAGGTTTTGGATTAAAAGTCCAAGTAATTTAAGTCAAAAGGCTTAATTATTTCCTTTCCCTTAAACATTTTTTATATAGTTTAGATTATTATTTCTTTGTATTAATTGGATTGACTTTGTTAACTTAATTGGATTATCCCTAAAAGAGTAAACAGTTTTCATTTGTCTTTAATCATTTACTATTTTCTTCACATAAAAATAGTTAGAAATATTATGCTTTAAATTGTCAAAGAGCAAGCATGCTTAAATTCCCCTTTTCGTAAAAAAACAACTCCTTATGTAGTCTCACTTCTAAAAAACATGTGTATCAATCTTTTTTATCAAATTTCATTTACTATGTTTTGTAAACCAATTTGACAACAAGATGTTCTTCTTAAAAAATGAACAAGAAATTTTCAAAAGGTTAGTCAAAATTAGTTGTTTTCAAGCAAGTTCGGATAACCGCGAGTTAGCGGATGTTTCAAGTGCCTTTAAAACCTTCTCAAAACATTAATTTGAACCCTTACCCTTAGTCTCTTAAATTTTTAAAGTTATATCTGTTTTAGCTTTAAAAGATTTTTATAAGTTTTTCTTGGTTTTTACTTTTATAAAAATTAAGTGGCGACTCTTGCTCAAAATTGAAAAAATCTTTTTGAAACTTTAACTAGTAGATTTTCGAAATGATTTTCATATAAGTCATTTTTTCTCAAAAACACTAAGAATTATGGTTGTTTGAAATTGACCGTAGTAGAATCGTAAATGAGAACTTAATCGATAGGGTTGCTTTCAACTTAACTTGATGATATAATTTTCTTACGAACATGATTCGCATCCCAATCACTCACCACACTAGGGAAATGATCTTTTCACTTATGGAAAAAGGTTTAGGTCTTAGCTTAGAATTTTTAGGGAGTTACAATATCTCCATCTTGGGGTCATTCATCCTCGAATGATGGTTAACGCTATGATGAATGAACGAATCAAGCCATTACCATTTTCTTTGGCTAGAAATACAAATGTGAACTAAGATGCATTAACTCAAAGGTCAAGATATTTACGAAAGCATTCATAAGAACGAGTGATGTTCTGGGATTTCACGGCATTTTTGAAGCTTAAAACTATGGATATTAGGAATTCTTAAGTCAGTTTTGTTAGATATCATGTCTGTTTGCTACATGTGCAGGGAAAAGAATTGAAAAGGCAAAAAGACAAAAGTCTGTTGTTTCTAGGCTAAATAGAATGTCCCACGGGCATGGGATCCACCGTGGACCATGGAAAGGAGACGTGAGAAACGACAGTGAAATCAACAAGAGTAAAGCCATCTCATGACAAATGGGACAGGCATCAGAAATACCACAGGCCATCACACTTGACCCTGGGATTGTTCTAGAGAGACTAAGGCAAGAAGCAGGTCCCAGATGCTCAGCCACGATGCCCATAGGAAATGTGATGGGACATTGCAACTGCCAGTTGAAATAAACCATAGCAGGTGGTGAGCCAGAGGTCTTGGGTGACGATGGATCATGACGGGCCATGGGAACCACAATGACCCATCAGCCTTTCCCATGGATACCTGACAGAGGGCCTTGCAAAGAGTGAATAAGATATTACAGCCAGCCCACGATAGCCCCTGGCACCCACGATGACCCGTGGGATCTTCTCGTAGAGTTGGTCGTGTTTCAGTGGTCCTAGTTCAATTAGGATTTGGTTTTCATTGTCTATAAATACCTTCCCTAGGGTTTTATTTCATTGTTACTCATTTTATGGGATATCATAACATATTGTTGACATTATTCCTACATACTTTTGAGAATTCAATTATTAGTTCTTGATTATTGAAGTGTTCTTGAGAATTCAAGTTTTCATATTTCATTACTTCTTATTGTAAGTTGCAATTATGATCTCTTCATCTGAATCTGATTGTTTTCTTATAACCATGAGTAGCTAAATTCACAACTAGAGTTGTGAGAACCATGATGGATTAACAAAGTAGGCAAAGTACTTAATAATTCTAGAACGGTGTTCATGCATATATTGTTCTTCCCTTCGTTTTGATTGCTTTTTAACGGTTGCAAATGTTAGAACTCACCTTATTCTTACTTGCTTGACCAAAGAGGTACCTAATGGGAAAAGGGATTATATAATTGAGATTTAAGGCTACCAACACTCATCTAATTGGCTTGAACTTGCCCAGGGAAAGCAGATTTGGGATCACTGGTAAGGCGTAGCAAAGCAAACACCCGTAGACTTACCATGTTGCATGATGACATTCTTCTATTTTGGTAACCATCCGCTTAGGAGAACCTAACTTACCAATCTTGCATGCATAGCACTAGACTATATTACTGGTATAACGCTTTACTGCATTATGAATTCATGGGGAAAATTACCTTAGTCACTTCTCTCATTGATTACAACAATTGAAACTGTTACTTATTAAACTCTTCTTTACAAACATTATTTGTTACTTTAGAAAAAAACCATTAGTGAAATAAGATGGCTAAGAGCGCAAATACGCACAGTTGACCTAAGTCCTACCATATTCCCTATGGGATCGATCCTAACCTTGGTTAGGTTCTATATTTAAACAACACCTTTTTATACTTCTTTTTGGAGGTGTAATTTGGGCATATCAAATTTTGGCACTGTTGCAGGGAATACGGTTTAGAATTAAGAGTGATTGTGTTTATTTGGCTGTTAGTCCTTATTTCCTGATTTAGTTTTCTGTTGTTTTTGCTTCTGTTCTCTTAGGTTTCACACTTGTGCATGCCAAGTACACAGAGTCAAGGAAATCCCTTGATTTCCCTTGATCTTGAATTGCATCATACTCTGAGAAACATGGTTAAGGACGGGGTTGTTGAGACACCAGAGAAGGTTGTAGCAAGAGCTCAGCTAAGGAACAGCAAAGTACATGAGAGGCACAAGCAGCATAAGGTGCTCAAGATGATCAAGCTGCAGAAGCACTTGCTCAGCAAAACGTCAAGGCTGAGCAAGCAAGGCAAGAAGATACTTGTCAGGCCATACTGAATGCTCAATATACAAGGGATGAGGTAGCCCAACGTAATGTGAACCAGGATTTGTCTAGACAGAGAAGGATTAAGGTTCAACAATAGTTTCAACCCCAAAATCTCCCTCATTATTATCTTGATGATGAGGATGAAGATCATGATGATGCAGGAATAATGGGTGATATAGTGTTGCCACTGCTACTCGTTGGTGCAAAGTTCGACATTACAAGTACAGTGATCCAGTTACTAAAATTGAAGGGTTTATTTGCTAGCAAATCCACTGATGATTCAAATTTACACTAGTTGAACTTTGTGGGGATTCGCAAGACTTATAATCTACCAGGGGTATGCCAAAATGCTATCAGATTGCATTTATTTCCATTCTCTTTGACCGGGGAAGCAACACTATGGTTGGCTGGGCTTCGTGATAATTCGATCACCACATGGAGAGAGCTGAAAAGTCAATTTATTGGAAAGGTTTTTCCCTCCATAAAAAGTGTTGCAGCTCAAGTAGGAGATTTATAATTTCAAATAGTTGAACACCGAAGAACTTTATGAGACATGGCTTAGGTTCAACAAGAAGCTGAAACAGGTTCCAAATCACAGGATTCCGAGGGGGACTTTGATAGAGATCTTCTACAAGGCATTGAATTCTAATACTAGAGCAGTAGCTAACACAGTAAGTGGAGGTGCATTCATGTAGAATACATATGCAGCCACTTTTGAGATGCTGGATAGAGTCACAAAGACGAACAGGGCATGGCACACGAGAGACTTTGAAGTTCCAGCTGGAACTTATGCTATTGGAAAGTCCATAGATTAGCAACAATTGCAGGAACTTAGCCAAGAGGTTGCAGGATTAAAGACAAGAATTGATCGTATTGTGAAACACAACATTAATAACGAAGCTGAGAAAGTGAATGCTATGGGTTCACAAGGTAAAGCACCAAGGAAGGATAAAGATGAAGATGATAAAGAGTCCAACTTTCTAAATTATCAGATGGCAGAGTTTTTGGGCTAATATCCAAGGGTCCAACCAGGACATTTGGCATGGTCAAGAAAATAAAGGTCAGAATAGAGATACAGACAACAAGTACAACCAATCTGGGTATAGAGACAGGAGCATGGGTAGAGATAGAGAGTGTGACTAGAACAAGAAGGAGGGCTACAAAAATGATAAGAAAGGTCCATATGTTCCTCCTGGAAATCATGAAGCCCCCCCCCCCCAGCTTATACAAAATGGAAGACACATTGGTTAGGGTGCTGAAGAAGGTAGAGTCAAGTGATGACAGTTTAACAGAAATTCATGCTCACATCTCAGGCATGAATCAAAAAGTAGTGTCACGTGCCACTGCTATTAAGAAGATTAAGCAATAATTTGGTCAAATGTCTACGGCCTTAAACCAGCATCAAAAGAGTACACTTCCTAGAAACACAATCAAAAAATCAAAAATATGATGGGAATTGCATGGCGGTGACTACTCAAAGTGGTAAGAAGACTATTGATCCCCCTGTCCCTATAGTTGTTGAGGAGCCAGCTGAGCCTGAGAAAGATGAAGCTAAAATTATGGTTGAGTCTGAAGAAAAGGGGGGTGATGAGAGCCAAAGTGAAAAGGAATCAGTTGCTACCAAAGGAAATGAAGAGGAGGTCCCTAAAGCTCTAAAGCCTATGCCTCAAACTCCTCCACCTCTCCCACAGAGACAAGCCAAGAAGGCCAAAAAAGGGAAGTATAAAACATTCATCTCTATGTTAAAGCAGTTTTTGATCAATATCTCCTTGGTAGAAGCACCGGAACAGATGCCTGGATATGCAAAGTTCATAAAGGATTTGGTGATGAAAAAGAGAACTGTGAGTTTTGAGCCTGCAGATAATTTGCATCATTATAGTACAATTGCTTCCCGTTCACCTGTTCAGAAGAGGGAAGATCTAGGAGCATTCACTATTTCATGCACCATAGGAGCATTCTATTTCTCCAAGGCATTATGTGATATGGGTGCAAGCATTAACCTCATGCCATTGGCAGTATTCAAACAATTGGGCTTGGGAGCCCTTACACCGATGTCAATGCGGCTATTAATGGTAAGTCGCACCGTGAAGAGGCTAGTAGGTATTTTGTATGTGCTTGTAAAAGTGGAATCCTGTATCTTTCTGGTGGACTTCATGATTTTAGATTGTGAGGTAGACTTTGAGGTCCCCATCATCTTTGGGCAACCATTCCTTGCCACTGTACATGCTTTAGTTGACTTGGAGACAAGGCAAATGAAGCTTAGGCTGAATAATGAGGAAGTAACTTTCAACCTATGACAATCAATGAAGTACCATAATAACATACGTGTAGTCTCAATCATTGATGTTGTTGATGAGGAGAAACCATTAGTGCCGGTTGATGAGCAACTTAGTCTTGAAGCACTTACAGTTGCGATCATGAATTTTGATGGGGAAGATATTGATGAATATGATGACATGGCGAAGCACTTAGTGGTTTTGGTTCTTACTCATATGCTCCAAAAAATCTCGATCTGGACTTTAAGAATTGAGTAACCTCACTGGCCAGACCATCTATTGAGGAACCACCAGTCTTGGAGCTCAAAGCGCTTCCATCACACATGCGATACATTTTCTTGGGATCCAACAACACTTTGCCTGTTATTATTGTTGCTGACTTAGGTGAAGGGCAAGTTGAGGATCTTGTATCTGTGTTGAAAAAATTCAAGAGGGCCATTGGTTGGTCCATTGCTGACATCATTGAAATCCCACTAGGTATATGCACACACAAAATTCAGCTTGAGCCAAATTTTATCCCAAGTGTTGAGCATAAGGGTAGATTGAATCACCCTAAGCAAGAAGTGGTCAAGAAAGAGAATATCAAGTGGTTGAATACATGTGTGGTTTATTCGATTGCAGACAGCAAGTGGATGAGCCCAGTTCAGTATGTGCCTAAGAAGGGTGGAATCATTGTGGTTCCAAATGCTAAGAATGATTTGATCCCAATGAGGTCGGTCACATGCTGGCATGTATGCATGGACTACAGGAAGCTAAATGCATAGATTGAGAAAGACCATTTTCCAATGTCGTTTATGGATCATATGTTAGACCATCTTATTGGTAAGGGATGGTATTGTTTTCTTAATGTTTATTCAGTATACAATAAGATTTCAATTGCCCCTGAAGATCAAGAGAAGACCACTTTCACATGTCCATATGAAATATTTGTATTCAAGAGGATGCCATTTGGATTGTGTAATGCACCAGTAATTTTTTAGCGATGTATGATGTCGATCTTCTCTGATATGGTGAAGGACACTATTAAGGTATTCATAGATGACTTCTTTGTTATGGGTGATTCATTTGATAATTGTTTGGCCCACTTTAGTTGTGTGTTGCAAAGGTGCAAAGATTGTAATTTAGTGCTGAACTTGGAGAAGTGTCACTTCATGGTGAAGGAAGGCATTGTGCTAAGTCACCGGATTTTGAAAAAGGGTATTGAGGTTGATAAGTCAAAGATTGAGGTAATTGAAAAACTACCTCCTCCAATCTCAGTAAAGGCTATTCGATAGGGCATGTTGGTTTCTATCGAATGTTCATAAAGAACTTCTCAAAGATTGCACATCCCTTGGGCAAATTGTTGGAGAAGGATATGAAATTTGTGTTTAATGATGCATGTTTGAAGGAATTCAAGTGCTTAAAGTTGCAGTTGATCTCAGTCCCATCATTGTTGCACCTGATTTGTCCCAGCCATTTGAGGTGATGTGTGATGCTAGTGCAGTAGTGCTAGGAGCAGTCCTAGGCCAAAGACGCGAAAAGATCCTTCATCCAATTTACTATGCTAGCAAAGCTCTGAATGCCGCTCAGAAGAATTGAACTATGACAGAACAAGAGCTTCTAGCTGTGGTGTTTGCATTTGAAAAGTTCAGATCTTATTTGCTTGGAACCAAAGTAATTATGCACACAAATCATACAGCTCTCAGGTACCTTATGGAAAAGAAATATGCAAAACCTACGTTGATTCGATGGGTGCTTCTGTTGTAAGAATTTTATTTGAAAGTCAATGACCGAAAGGGTACTGAAAATTAGGTAGATGATCACTTGTCTAGACTAGAGGATGAGGCGATGTTGAAGCTGAAAGATGAGCTAGAGATTGATGATGTTTTCCCAGATGAAAAAGTGTTGGATGCTTCCCAAGATCTAATCCCATGGTATGCAGACTTTGCTAATTACTTAGCAAGTGATTTAGTCCCTCCTGACCTTACCGTCCACAAACGAGGGAAGTTCATGTCTGATGTGACAAAAAATTTCTAGGAGGAGCCTTATTTGTTCTGTGTATGTGGTGTACAATGATTCGTAGATGCGTAGTTGAAACAGAGATGGAAGATATACTTGAGGCATGCCATTCATCTCCTATAGGGGGACATCATAGTGGCACCCGTACAACCCACAAAATTTTGCAATGTGGCTATTATTGGCCTACCCTTCAAAAGGATGCTCATGAGTATGCAAAAGCCTACAATCGATGTCAAAGAGAAGGGGGCATATCAAGGAAGCATGAGCTTTCTCTCACTCCCATCATAGTGATAAAACTGTTTGATGTGTGGGGCATTGATTTTATAGGTCCTTTTGTTAGTTTGAATGGGATGATGTATATTTTGGTTGCTTTGACTATGTATCAAAATGGGGGGAGGCGGATGCGCTTCCCAATAATGAAAGCAAGAGTGTCACAACATTCTTAAAGTAGAATATCTTCTCCAGATACAGTACACCGAGGGTGATTATCAATGATGGAGGCTCTCATTTTTGCAATAGGCTATTCCGGGCTCTACTTGAGAAATATGGGGTGTGACATAATGTGGCGACACCTTATCATCTGTAGACGAGTGGACAAGTGGAGGTCTCTAATTGTGAGATAAAGATAATCCTTTCAAAGACTGTGAATATGCATAGAATGGATTGGTCTAGGAAGCTTGATGATTCCCTGTGGGCATATCGGACAGCTTACAAGACTCATATAGGTATTTCACCATATAAGCTTATTTTTGGAAAGGCATGTCATATTTCAATGGAGCTTGAGCACAAGGCCATGTGGGTACTCAAGAAGCTGAATTTGGACAGGTGCGCCGCATCCTACCAGTGGCTTGGCCAGTTAAATAAATTAGATGAGTTTCATCTAAATGCTTATGAGAGTTCAGCACTATACAAGGAAAAGATGAAGATGTACCATGACCGGAAGATTGAAAAGAGAGACTTTCAGCTAGGCGATTTGGTTCTACTCTATAACTAAAAGATGCAATTGTTTCCTGGAAAGCTAAAGTCTAAATGGATGAGTCTGTTTCGAGTGGTGCAAGTATCCTCACATGGTGCAATAGAGCTTGAGAACCATGATGGCAAGCGGTTCAAGGCCAATGGTCAATGTGTCAAAGCCTACTTGGGAAATGCTGAAGAAATCAAGGTGGTTGAAGTTTGGGATCTTGGGAAAGTCTGAGTAACCAAGAAACGTGCATCGTGCCGCGATGTTAAATCAGGCACTGCATGGGAGGAAACCCATAAAGGAAGCTTGATGAAGTCTAAGTATTAAAGTGACTTGCGCCATGTCATGACGTTAAATCAGGCACTGCATAGGAGGCAACCCATGGACTAATATTTGTTTAAGTGTGCAGGAGCTGATACAACTAAAGAAGGGTGAATTTGCAGAAAAATGGTCCCACGAGCATTTTTGAAAGGTCATCATAGGTCCCACGTCCCATGAAAATTGGGTGTGCAATAGGAAACTCAAAGAAAAAGGCACTGGAAGGAACTGATGATGTCGAGCCATAGGTCATTGCACATTGCATGTCCCATCTCATTCCCATTGTTAGCTCCAATAAGCTTCTAAGGATCACTGGCTCATTGCCATGGCCTAATATGATGGACTATCGCAACCATAATGGGCATGGGAATGGATTTCCAGATGTCCAGGTAAGTACAGTAAGGGATGGTCCATCTCGATTGCCCATCGCCTGGGTCGGTCAACAGGTCAAAAACTTTTAATAAAAATATGCTAACCTGACCCAACCCATTTCCTTGTTGAGTATTTGATTTCTATGGGCTCATATGTATGTGAAAGCATATTACTTCATAAATAAATTGAACAAACCCTAGATCTAAACATTGCACAGGTATTCTATGTATATTGTTTGTTTTTAAAGGGAACTAGGGTTTTGTTGATCATGCTAATGGTAAGTGGTTAACTTGTTCAAAATTATGAATATGAGTTGTTTGGGAGGGATTACTGAATTGTTAACCTAGCAAAGTGGGTAAATATTTGGTCTGTTATGATCCCACAGTCATGTGTGACGGGTCGTGGGAGGCACAACAGGCATCGGAGTTGGGCGTAGGAAAGGAAACAATGCCTATAAAGGCTAATGTTTCATTTTAATATCTAACCTTGATGGGATGTCAGACCTCCCATGCCCATGGCATTCCACCATAGGAGGACACATTGTCCTTAAAAATCTTCTCCCAAGTTTCGCAACCCACTCCGATGGGCCGTGGGACCTTGCACGCCAGTGGCAGTCTACCATGGGAGGAGAAAAAAATGAGAACCTTGTTTGTCTTATTCTGATGCCCACCTTGAAGGGCCGTCGAACCTCCCACTCCCGTGGGAGTCTAAAAGCAGGAAAAAATCTACCTTTTTGAGTTTGGTTTGTGGTTTGAATATACTAATATTGTTCACCTGCAGGTACTATATGGATCCAGTTACACCACTTAAGCGAGGGGGGCATCACAAAGCCAAGGATAAATCCATCTCGACTCACTTACTAGATCAACCCGCTGATTCTAAAAGTGAGAAGAGTGAGTCAAACAACACCTTACTTGTCCGAACAACAAAGAGAAAGTAGGCTCTCTCCCTACCTCCCCCCCCCCCAAGTTAGAAGAGGAGGGAAGGTACTTCACCGGAGAAGGATCAAGAGTCCGAGAACACTTCCCCCCAGTCTAAAGAGGGGAAAGAGTCCTCATCTGGGTCTGTTGGGTCGGAAGATGAGAGTGACACAGCTCCAGCACCGGAAAACAGAGGACAAGACTCAGCCATACAGGTCTCTATGGTTAAGATACAGAGTTTGATTCTGGTGATGGCACACAATCTAGTTCCGGTAAAGATGCAGCTGCCAGTTCAGATTCAGACACAGAAAGCACAACACCGAAAAAGGATAAAACTCCACCTACCCCCAAATCTCCTGAGATAACTCTAATTATTACAACCAAAGATCAAGAACTCCGAGAGCAGACTAGGTGAAGTCTGAACGGAGCCAAGGAAACATTTGATTATGGGCTAGAGATGATAGCTAAGGGGCACATAAAATTCCCCATTGTAGAAGAATGGCGGATCGACTCTTCCAAGCTACAGGAATTCCCCAAGCTTGAGGAATTTTTCAGACACTATAATTTGGCTTGGACTTGCAAGCCACTCCCTGAGTATCAGCCTACTATTGTGCGAGAGTTTTATGCCAACTACCAAGACATGAAAGAGATCAGATGTCAGAAAGTACAGAAAGTAAAAGATATGCCTGCTCTTTAGAGAGTCTTAGTTTGAGGAGCTGTGGTTAATATTTCATCCCAAACAATCAACCGGTTCCTCTATAGGCCCCAGTATGTCAAGCCTTCTAACACATCAGACTATAACTATAAGTATACTAATGAGGAGGAAAGTGTGAAGTGGCTAGCTAAGGTACTCCAAATGAATAGAACCCTAAAGTGGCTTTGTTAGACCAAGCCACAAATCACTAAAGCATCCCTGAGTTTTGAAGCAAAATTCTGGTGGGCAGTTATATATTTATGGCTTATGCCGGCCGGAGGAGATAACCAACTAACCACTGAGAGAGTAGTTTTGGTAGCCAGCTTGATGTCTAAGTATAAGCTGAATTTTATACAAATCATCGTTGAGGATATACGGGATAGATTCACCAAAATCAGCTTTTCAACCTTTTTCCCTGTCTACTCATTGAGTTGTTCCATGATGCTGGTGTTTTGAGATATTCAGGGATTGACCATGGAATGTGGGCTATATGCTTATCACCCTGAGAGGTCCAAAGACGATAGCATGGAACATGGGCTTATGGACTTATCACCCTGAAAGGTCAAAAGACGATAGCATGGAACATGGGCTATATGGACTTATCACCCTTAGAGGTCCAAAGAAGATAGCAAGACACTTTGACTAGGAAAAATTTCAGGCTCGGCTGAGCGTGCCACTATACATGGGTCTTTTGTGTTGCCTTCAAATGTTGCGCCATTTATTGTTACTTTTCCTTCCCCTTAGGGTATCCTGAATAAGGAGACTCCTTCAGCGAGGGAAGAAGCTGCTATCACATCTAGGCTCACTCGCAGTGGTGCAGTATTGACTCCTCACGGGATTGACACCTCTATTCCTGCTACTGCAAGGGCTCCTTCTACTTCTGCAGCACCGGCCACATTTGTCGTTCCTCTACTTCTATTACCAGAGCTAACTTTTAACTATGCTTTCCATCCAGTGAACTTTTCCAACACTATTCAGGATATAATCCACCTACAGGAGTAGATAACACAGTTTGCTCAGTAGTTCTAGTCTATTGTTGATGTCTCTATAAAGAGGGCCATAGCACTATTTGCCAATGTGCATGGATGAATAAATTTTATAGAGGAGAGGATCAACTAATGGTTGGATGAGATAGGTACAGCTGAGCTTACTAAGCTGAAGGATGAGTTAGCAGAGTTGCAGACCGAGGTAGATGAGCTGAAAGTGTACTCAGCCATAATGTACTCTAGCATTCCCATGGTGGTGCCACAAGCGCCAAGTGTTCCTATGCTGAACTTGTGGGACTATGCCAATCCAGAGCTGCACAAAAAAGCTGATGATAAGGAAGAGGAACCAGCTAGTCCTAGAGGAGAAAAAAGAAAGAGGAAAAGAAAAGATAATAAAGCTCGTGATAAAGCCGACTAGGCCCAATTGAGCCCTAATTCATTGTCTCACAAAATAGCAAAAGCTGAGAAGAAGAGAAAGAAAGAGGAAAGAAAAGTGCACAAAATATCTCTAGCCGAGCACCAGATTCGAGTAGATGTTGTCAATAGGGGCACTTCCAGGAGTGGTACTACAGGTGCCACTAATGTACCTTCTTTAGACCCTAGTATGGGAGTGAGTGGTGATGGATCTGCCCGGGTAGCTGTTGATACTGAGAAAGCTACTGAGGCAGCTACTGCTACTCAGAAAGCTGCTGAGGCAGCTCCTGATTCTGAGAAAGGCGCAGGTACCGATCCAGCAATCCCGGTTACTACACAAGATGACCGCACTTAGGAACCGCAGGTATGCCTTGCCTCTCTTTTTTGCTGTGAGGGCACTAGAGTAAACTGTGATTGCTGATTTATTGGGTAAGTCTCATCAATGTATGCTAGCTTGTCTATTGATATCATTATATCAGCCATGGATCCGTTTTTTGTTGTCTTAACAAATGGTATATGTGCACTAGTTTTGTACTGGAGAAAAGAGAGGGTTTTGATACTTTGAACTGAAATGGTTGAACCATCTGACTGCTGTAGTTCCTAGGTTTCTTTTGCTTAAGCGTCATTTTAGTTTAGTTTTGTTTTGTTGCTTGAGGACAAGAAAACATTCTAAGTTGAGGGTGTTGATGTGTCAGGATTTCACGGCACTTTTGACGCTTTAAAACTAATGATTTTGGGAGTTCTTAAGTCTGTTTTGTTAGATATGATGCCCGTCTTCTACATGTGCAGGGAAAAGGGTTGAAAAAGCAAAAAGACAAAGAATTTTCTATTTTTGGGCTAAATAGAATTCCCCACGAGCGTGGGATCCACCACGACTCATGGAAAGGAGATGTGAGAACCTGGTAGTGAAATCAACAAGAGTAAACCCATCCCACGACCAAATGGGACGGGCATCAGAAGTACCACAGGCCATCACACTTGCCCATGGGATTGTTCTAGAGAGAGTAAGGCAAGAAGCAGGTCCTAGACGCGCAGCTATGATGCCCTGGGAAATATGATGGGACATCACAATTGCCCATTAAAATAAACTAGAGTAGGTAGTGAGCCAGAGGTCTTAGGTGATGATGGATCACGATGGGTCGTGGGTACCACGATGGCCCATCAACCTTGCCCGTGGATACCTAATAGAGGGCCTTGCAAAGAGTGAATAAGATACAACGGTCAGCGCATAATGTCCAGTGGCACCCACGATGGCCCGTGGGATCTACCCGTCAAGATGGCCACGTTTCAACTATCCTAATTTAGTTACGATTTGGTCTTCATTATCTATAAATACCTTCCATAGTATTTTATTTTGTTGTTACTCATTTTGTGGGACATCATAACTTATTGTTGACATTATTCCTACATACCTTTGAGAATTCAATTATTAGTTCTTGATTATTGAAGTGTTCTTGAGAATTTAAGTTTTTGAATTACTTTACTTCTTATTATAAGTTATAATTATGATCTCTTCATCTGAATCTGATTGTTTTCTTACAACCATGAGTAGCTAAATCCATAACTAGGGTTGTGAGAATGATGATGGATTAACAAAGGAGGCAAAGTACTTAGTAATTCTAGAACTGTGTTCATGCATGTATTGTTCTTCCCTTTGCTTTGATTGCTTTTTAACGGCTGCAAACATTACAACTTGCCTTATTCTTGCTTTCTTGAAAAAAGGGGTACCGACTAGGAAAAGGGATTATGCAACGGATATTTGAGGCTAGTAACCCTCATCTAATTGGCTTAAACTTGCCTAGGGAAAGCTGATCTAGGATCACTAGTAAGGGTTGGCAAAGTAAACACCCGTACACTGACCATGTTGCGTGGTGACATTCTTAAATTTTGGTAACTATTCATTTAGGAGAACCTAACTTACCGATCTTGCATGCATAGTACTAGACTAGATTACTGGTACAATGCCTTACTGCGTTATAAACTCATGGGGAACATTACCCTAGTTACTTCTCTCATTGATTACAACAATTGAAATTGTTACTCTGTTACTTATTAAAATCTTTTTTACAAATATTATTTGTTACTTTAAAACCCCCAATTGGGGAAATATGACGGCTAAGAGCACAAATACGCACAGTTGACCTAAGTCCTACCATATTCCCTGTGGGATTGACCCTAACCTTATTAGATTCTATATTTGAACATCGACTGCTTTATACTTCTTTTTGGAGGTGTAATTATGGCGTATCAACGAGTTCTTTTGAACATGAAAGCTGCGACATGGAAAACATTGAGCGTACTTGGGAATCTGCGACAAGAGTAAGGTTTTTTCCTTCTTTCTCAAGGGACTGAACATGGTCTGGAAGAGGTGCTAATACGCAAAGGCTGGAATATAGTAGTGACTTGACCAAGGTAAAGAGAAGATGCGCACGCAAGAATAAATTGCATCCTGCCAAGGCCCTACCTCTTAGAAGAGAAACTCTTAGTCACTTAAGGCTAGTCTTTTCTTACTACTTCACCGTCTCCCCCTTAGTTCAAATGTTATTAGCTTAATTTAAATCTCAAACAAATCCTATAAACTAAGATATTTCCACAAAAAATAATAGAAGCATCACCATACACAAAACACTTAACACTAACCATCTATAGATCCCCCAATTTTCTGCTTAGGAAAACTCCCCACAACCACATTAACCTCTTTCACACTTAACAACACTAGCTTACTGGCTAATAATGCATAGCACTTAGAATTCAAAATTTTATGAAATAATATACTCTTCTAGACACAACTGTTCTTCTAAAACCTCAAGCTCTTCTTCTTCTGTCAATGTAGCTACTATCTTCCCATAATACCTAAGGTTTTCATCTACCATAATTATATTTAACAACTTGCTTCTCGCAAATTCTATGGCAACTTACATAGATTAAGTCACCAAAATCAACATTACCACCCTCATTCTCCTACTCCCTTTTACCACTTCTCTAAATTCTAACTAGACCAACTCACATCAAACACTAAGGGTCTAGGGACACTAACTTTGCTACCCAGCAAGAAAGTCAAACAACGTATCGGTCACAACGTCTGGAGAGTTATCTTGTTACTGCTGACTGGTCAAGGAAAACAAATGGTTCTGACCTCCACCTATTCCTGAAGTAGTTCTTTTTTAGACAACTTGGCCCACTGGAGCAGATGATGCTGGAGTCATAGCTCTACCCCCATTGCTTTGCTTTATAGATGGACAATCCTCTAGAAAGTGACCCAACTGACCGCATATGAAACATCTATCTATACCAACCCTACACTCTCCCGAGTGAGACCTACCACACTTAGCACAAGGAGGGTACTTAGAGGACCTCTGAGCGACATTACCAAAAGACTGGGAATCAGGCGCAGGTGGACTAGCAGAGAATGGGGCTGGAGCTGAAAATTTCTGATGGAACTAAGAACGATTACCACTATATAACCTCTGCTGAGAATAGTTAAAGCTACCTATTTTGGCCTTCTTACTCTCTCTATCCCTCTCTTTGATCATTTCCTCTTCAATATATTGGGCATGAGTCATCAACTTAGAGATATCCATCTCCTTCACTAGCATAGCAGTCCTACATTCCTTAATCACATCTTCAGAGACACATGACACAAACTTACTCATACAGGCTCTGGAGTCAGTTACCAATACTCCTTCACATTCATGTCACCCTAACTCAAACTGATGAACTTCTGAACATTGGCTTCCCTTAATTCAAGTGGGAAGAACCTATCTAGAAATGCAGCCCTGAACTTATCCCAATCTACTGGGCATGCATCTGCACCCCTAGATTCCTTCCATTGTTATACCAATTGTGATCCACTCCCTTCAATTGATAAGTATCCAAGTCTGCACTCTCAACTATAATGACACCCATGATGCCGTAACCTTCGGAATATCATCAAGGAACTCATGCGGATTCTCCTCAGCCTCAGAACCATTGAACTCAGGAGGATTCATCCGAGTGAAATCATAGACTCTTGTAGATCTTGTGTTGTTCTATGTATTGACTGGTGCAATAGCTTGCTAGTTCACCTGAGTGGTCATGGCCTTATCTAGCACTTGGAAAGCAGCCCTGAACTTAGCATGAGAGACTTGTTCGTTCAAAGGGTCTACTGGAGCTGGTGGTGCTTGATGGTTTTCATTCATGTTTCTATTTCTCCTTTCATTTGCTCTTTTAGGAAGCATTTTTTGTAACGCATAGAGCATGAGTTAGGAGAAGATTAAATAGAGTTCACACTCTATCACATGATACGGAAAAGAAAGAAGGGTAACTCTTCCAAAAAGCATCTTGTAGCCTCTCTCTCTCTCATAAGTATGGCGCGCTTCACACCTATTAAAAAGACTCTACTTAACGTGGCTTTCAGATACCCTAGGACACCTTGAACCTGATGCTCTGATATCAAGTTTGTCATGCCTTGAGGCTACCCCCTAGATATAACATGGTGCTTAGAGTCATAAGTAACCCCAAGCTAACCCATGGCCTGACATATACTAAGCATTCTGTTTAAAACAATATTTGTGTGGAAGATAAACTGATGAAGTTATGTAGGATATGCAACATAAACCAACAATCTTTGAATATAAGTAAAAAGTTTGAAAACATATCAACGGACTACATAAGATGAAAAACTGACTCTATGTCTGAAAGTCTCTACTGGGATGAGTTGTTGGGACAAGCCCCAGCTAACTCTAATAATCTGAAAAACTGAATAAAAGACTGAAATAAAAGAACATGAGTCATGTTCTTGACATATGAGGACTTACCAACTGAACTGCTGAGATGTTGGGGAAATCAAACTATGCACGATCTGGATACTGAGTGCTTAAACCTGCATCATGATAGGATGCAGCATAAAAGTATACGTCAGTACTTGAAATATATTGAGCATGCAGTATATGCACTAATCTAAATATGTTGGACATGAAATGATAACTGAACATAAAGGGACCAACTGAGATGAAACTGAAATAAGTAAACCGATGCACTGATCGAATAGATAAACATGCAACTGAAATAAACTGAACTGAATAACTGACTACAAGGTCATGCACTAACTGAGTCTAAACTATGGGAGCTACTGTTTATTGACATATCCCAAGCTGAGCTAACTATGGGACCAACCTGCAACCCTGGCTGGGAGGGTAATCATACCTTGCCAAGGGTACGAACATTAGCTGACATGGATTCACTAATGTAATGTCCAAAAGGACTAAGCTGTTAACTCTGATATGATGGATGGCCCTTTAGGACCTATGGTTACACCATAGTTCTTGGACTCAGGGCCTTCTACTAAAGGTCTCAGTCCTAACTGATGGGTGAGCCTTCATCCCTTCGTCTGCTCGGTGCTAAGTACTACTCCCAACTGAATATGTAATAAATTGATCTACTGGATAGCTCAAAATACTGGCTTTTTGATGATGATAAATAATGCTAAGACTGAAAGCATTTAAATTATATATTTTTGAATAATTGAGCATCTATCTAAGAATGCATGAAAATATAAACTGATCGGGTGTTCATAACCCACCATCCTAAGAAATTAAATTACTCTTAACGATCCTAGGACTTAAATAAAATATGCAATTCAAGAGCATAATTTAAAGTCATGGGTTAGACAACATACAAAGGGTTCGAATGTTCCGAATATACCATATAATAGACTTCAAAGAAACATGGAAATAAAGGTTCACATATAATAAGGAAACTGAAATACAAAGGAATTCCCAAAAAAACTTAGGAACCCTACCTTCTGGAAAACTAAACATAACTGAAGAACTATGTTAATTTAGGGACTCAATGGGTGAAAAAAGACCCATTGATGAAATCTCACATACCTGAGGAAACAAATCCTTGGTGAATTCCCTTGGGTTTGAACCCTGAAGTTGTAGAACCCTAACTTAAATAAAGAATGATCAAAGGTTAGGATTTATATCAATTTGATGATGGAATTTGATTTAGAAAACTTGAAATCCTTAGAGAAGAACTTACCTTAATGAAGGAGGAGGATAGGAGGAGAGAAAACACATTTTAGGTCTGAAAGAATGGCCAAAGAATGAAAAAAGTTGGATTAAAACTGATTTAAGAAGGTCCCCATTGGCCCACTTGTGATTGGACATGCGACCGCATGTGAGGATTCGCGGCTCGCATGTGGTTTGCACTTGCTTTCAAGAAAGTTGGATAATTTTCCCACATCTGCATTTGGACATGAAATCATATGGGGGCATTTGCGGCCCTCATGTCATTTCGCACTTGATTTTCAGACTGTCAGTCAAAACTAAAATGGTCAAAACTTCTTACTCCAGACTCAGATTAATGCACGGTCGGTGGTGTTAGAAAGAAAACTCAAAGATCTTTAACTTGTTGGGTATTACGCTACCAAACTTTTCATATTCTAGGAATTATGATTATTTAAAGTTAACCCTAGTAGAATCTTAAATGAGAACTTAATTGATAGGGATGCTTTCAACTTAATTTGATGATAGACGTTTCTTATGAACATGATTCGCATCCCAATCACTCACCACGCTAGTGAAATTATATTTTCACTCATGGATAAAGGTTCGGGTTATAGCTTAAAATTTTTGGGGTGTTATAGACTCGTAACAATTAGCTTGAACACTCTTATCATATGGACAATGAACAACTGGTATGCATGGATGATTACTATGAAGTATAAGGCACATAAAAACTTAATACCATTTTCTATAGATCAGATAAACTATATAGACCTTTGTAGAGAAACATGTGATGCAGGGTCCTGCCTTACGGTGAAGGAAGTTTTAAGCCTTACATATCTTGAATTTGGGTCTCGTGAAATTACAGTGGATTGTAACCTTTCCTACCAGCAAGTAATATATACAAAATCAAGTGGTACAACCATTATAAATAGCCCACAAACACACTGTAGACATATTGGCAACTTGTCGGCTATTAGACAAGAAACTTGCTCGTCAGACTCTCTTTATACTTCTATTATTACATCCATAAGTTAGAAATATATTGGACATATTTATAGCAGCTCATAACCATGTGGAGCCCATAAAATATCCACTACAATCAAACGGGCAGTATATCTGCATGATGGCTAAAAACTCGATGTATCACCATACCCTTCAGTTCTAATCCTAAAACAGTTACAACCAACCCCAACCGTGAGTTTTCCAACCAATACAGACAATAATACATATAATACAACCCCTAAATAGTTCAATAAAATAGGAATAATTTGAACTCACGATTTTTGATTATCATCCTGTGAGTTCATACAATAATTACATCTAGAATCATCTCTTTCTTTTCATACACAATAAGGGATGGAGGGGCAGAATTTTACCTTGACTTTTCTATAAATTTCAACTCTTAATTTGACTTCTTCAATACTAAAAATATTACTCCAAACAGAACCTTACAACTAGAAGAAAACACTTTAAGACATTACACAACAAGGGGCTGCCAAGGAGTTTCTTTCTCAGAAAGGCTGCCCAAACTCCACCAACGTGTGGAGCTTCAATCCACCATATTTTCTATAAAAAAAACCATGATAAAGTACATCTAAAAAATTACCTTTAAGTTTGAGAACCAAGAGGAAGAACTCAATAATCCTAAGGGGGAAAAGAGGGTTCCCAAGAAGAGTTAAAAGAGAGAGAGAGAGAGAGAGATTTGGTTCTTGTTTATCTTGTGGAAATTTTATTGAGAAATAACTGAATATATGGATATATATTGGATAATTTCATATGTTTATTGGGTTTTGACCCTTTACCCAGCTCACTCTTTCATTTAACTTCAATTTGAGTCAAAAAGAAGTCAAAGTAGGTGATCCACCTACTTGATATTTTTTAAGTTTTGGGCCTAAAATCTTTTAAGTTTTTTGGGCCTTATTTTCGTTATCCCTTCATTTAATGTAGGCTATATATACACGTAGCTCAAGCAAGTAGGGAGTCAAATAAATAACTTAACCACATAGAAAGTCTAAACAGGTAGGACGTTTACGCTAGTAGGTGAAGCACATAGCTCTAGCAAGTAGATTACTTTATTGTTCCCAACTTCAATTGTCTTTTCAAGTCTCATTCACTCAATCTGTATTTTCCACTTTAGTATAGTTGGATACTTAGACTTTGGCTCAAATTCACCCTCATTTACACATATCCAAATAAATCCATTGACCTTACGTTAGTCGTACATATATTTAAAGGTATGGGGTATTATAGCCATCTTCGATTATTCTCCCGAATATCACCTACGATAGAAAATAACTATCGCTAAACATAAAATTTAGTGGTGTATAAAATTTAGGCTAGGAGTTATTAGATTCTTCAATTTCTTTCTAAATCATTGGCAGCTCAAACATAGCATATATATATATATATATATATAAATCAAGTAAATAAGTATTTTACAAGAATCAAATTTGGTATCTAAAGACTCAAGTGTCAAGAAAGCTCATAGAACTATTTTTCGGAGGGTTTAAATAACAAATTTTGCCCAATATATACATCATGCCATCACACCATGTATTATCAAATATCAAAAAGGATCAAAACTTTGTATCAAGTAGGATCGAAATCCAATAAACAAAAAAAACAAGAATTATATTAAAAAATGGTTTTCTAGTTCATAATTAAGACAAATCACAAATTCAAAGTCAAGATGGCAAAAAATCCGAATCAAGAGGTATGCCAAAATAATGATAAAGTCAAAGCTACAAGAAAAATAAAGTTCCAACAAGAATGCAGAATGATCGACCAATCTGTACAAGCGGGTAAATTAACGAATATCTCGCAATAATTCAGAAGTACCGATAAGATGATATAAAGTCACAAGAAGCTAAATAAAAGTTTCAAGATAATATCCAAAATACTCCAGCAAATAACGAGAGTAAAAGTTCAAGTTTATACACCATCTTTAGCTTTTTAGCACATAAACAGTCCTACCAAAACTTGAAGAGTTCAATTAATAGACAAAACAAACATGCCAACTTGCTCTAACAACTTTCCTTGGCTCAAACAAGAGTATATACACCTTGAATACATAATCAAATGCATATTTAAAATTCAATGATTTCAGCAGGTAAAAATAAGCAAGATAGACATCAAAAGTAACCCTAATTTGTGTACATCACGCATAATTCTCAAAACAGTAAATCTGGATAGCCAAACTACCTTGTGTTATTACTCAATTTTGAAAAGGTAAATAATAAAACTAGACTTTTCAGTATTCACAAAAGTTGTAGGAACATGTATTGGGGTTTCAAAGAGTCAAGAATTATTACAAAATAAGTTTCATACAAAAAGATATACTCAAAACACTAACAGCAGTATATAGAAGGTTTCTAAATCAAAAAATCTGGGCATAACTTTTCCTGTATTGCGTCTCCTTTTTTGAATTCATAACAGTCTTTTGATATACAAATGAAAGTTGTAGATATATGTGTTAGCTTTCCATAACATATTCTTTAACTTAAAATAGAACTCTACGCAATAAGATATACTAAAATTACTAATAGCTACACACTTTTAAAAATGAGGTTTGCACATTTACCACAAGGAAGGGATTTTCTTGAGTTCCAACTTAAAGAACAAGTTTTTCTTGTTGATTTTGTGTGGAATTATAATAAAGAGAGGGTTCTGGGGTTTCTTCACCTTGAGGGAAATAAAAGTGCGAGAAGAGGTGCAATATTTGGACCCAAAAGTGATATATATCACTTGCTAAATAATAAAGAAAGGGTGATAACCCAAAATAGAAAGGTGGTGCTACCCAAACTCTATAAATATCTACCATTATATTATTATATCTAAGATAATTACAATTGTATTAGTTACATAAATGTCTCAAGATAATTTCATAAAATACCGACACACTTTAAGGTAAGTAAATTTTCAAACATCGCATAACTTTGAGTTTAAGAACTATGAAGTAGAAGTTGTTCTTATTATCAAGGAATGGTCTATTGAAGTGTGAATATTAGTTTAAGTATTTAGAGGTATTAAACAGGGTATTTAGTATATAGGGTTTATTTAATATAGGGTATTGCATCTAGGACATTCCTTTAGTACCTTTCTGTACATGGTGTATATATAGACCTTGTGAGTCCCCCATGAGTCTCGTCTATTCAAAAGGCCTCCTTTAGAAAAACAAAAGAATTGTATGAACTCCAATTATATGTATTAACATGAATTTCTTTGTTTGTGATATTGCAATTGCTAGATGCTTAGAGTACTAGTTTGAGGGTTAGAATAAAAGCTAAATAAAGCCCAGTGTCATTGTGTGTCTGAGTAATTAACTGTTGTTTTTGTGTTATGTATGCAATCTAGAACTTGTCTGATTAGTCATGTCATTTTTCTTAGGATAGGTTAGTTATAGAGATGAACTTAGGGCTTCTTTTTAGAACAATGTATCATTTAGCTTATATAAGTCATTCAAAAATAAAATGATATCCCTAGTCTCTCATTTTAAGTTTTTAACCTTTTTGTTGGCTAGTTGTAACTAAACCCAATACCCTTGTGTTAAATTAATCTTGTTTTTGCAGATGTCCCTCCTTGACACTAATAATGAATAATAAGGCTTGAAAGGTCTAAGTTGGGGTGAATCGTAAAAGAATGGTGATAATTGAAGCTTCAAGCTTAAGTTGGGGTGAAGATGTAGTTATGTATAAACTATGATATGGTGTGATAGAAAAAGATAAGAATAAGGAAATAATACATAGATAAATAAAGAAGAATAAAGATAAAAAGCACCGCACTAGAGTCAATGAAAGCAAAGAAAAGAAAAGGGAAAGAAGAACGAAAAAGGCAAAAAGGTGAGTAAAGTGTAATGTTCATGAAGGTATAGTAACTATTTCTCAAATATGTATCCTACCCCTCCCGAATCATATATTACAAACTTAGAAAAGTCTTTATGTGATCTCAAAGAGCATTTCAAAGATAGTGGCATTAGAAATAAAAGGCAAGCCTATGATATCTGCATGTCTAGCATATGAAATTCTTTATGAGTGTTGAGTGATTTCTCTTCTCTTTAGTCTTTTGTCTTATTTACTCATTGTATATATATGTCTTATTTTGGAACACTTCTTTGATCTATGTGAGGGAATTTGGATCAAAATAGATGAATAATTTAACTTTACAAATTGAGTCTCTGATATGAATTTGTTGAGCTGATAGAGCCTGATGTCATGGATTGAGGTTGCATTGTTAGTTATGTCAATTAGGAGTGAGTCAATGTGTTTGCAAAATGAAAATCGAGAGATTGATAATGTTTGAAAGTGAATGTTTGTAGCAACTAACTAAAATCATTGTAGACAGCTTATTTTATTATGCTTAGACTTAGGTATAGTAGAGTCTTAGACTTAGGTATAGTAGAGTGTCTTGTATTACTTACTTTAGGAAAAATAAAGAATTTAAGTTGGGGGTGTTAATGTGTCTTGAAATTATGACACATTTGATGTGTTTTACTTGACTACTCAATCCTTTTACATATTTTTCTGTGTTTTTAATGTTAGAATAATTTTTTGTAGGTGTTTGATGTAAAAATAGTCAAAAAAAAGAAAAAAACTTGAAAAATACCTAGATGGAGCATTTCACGAGCCATGATATGGAAGCATGAATCGTATATCCCAGCATAGAAAAGATCAGAGATTGGTACCTGAAGAGTCTTCAGAGTTGATCAATTCACGATTTAAAGTGTGAACTGCATATCACATCCATGTTCTGTCGATCTAAGGAAGACAGTGCTGGAAATACTAAACATGAAAGGCTTTACGGATCGTGAATTACTGTACGGTTCCTAAATTTATATACGGCAGCAGTCCAACAACCCTAGGAAGGATTTCACGATGGACTTAAAGAGAATTCACGAATCGTGAATTATTGTACGATCAGTGGATTGTGTCAATAGGTAATTTTACAGTTTTAAAATTTCAAGTTGTGGGCCATTACAAATACCCTTTATTGGGTTTTTGTATATAGATACGCAGTTTTACAATTTGTATTAGTTTTGCATTGTGAGAACCTATTCTCTCTAGTTACGTAGTTTGTTCAATACGAATAACTACACCAAATTTTTTCATTTTTAATTCTAAGTAAGTTTTTATGATTTCATCTTCTCTTTATTATTTTTTTTCTGTTATTATGAGTAGCTAAATTTCCTACTGAGGTTGTGAATCCAATATAGGTGTAGTGTTCATAGAGTTTTCATGGTTGCATGATTTTCGAGTAATAAGGGTATCAAATTATTTCATATTTTCTTCGTTGGTTGATGATTGCAAATAATAAACTAAGTCATAATATCTTAGTTTTGCTTTAAAAAATAAATTGCAATTTAGTAAAATGGTGAATTCCAGGCGTTAACCTTGTTTGATAAGTTATATTAGGGATAAGTAGAATTTACTCGACATAAATCAATTGCTCTTATCTAAATAACTCATATAGATTTAAGAAAAATATATTGAGATAAATCATTCAACTCTTGGAAAAGATTGAGTGAAGATGTAGGATTGAATGTATATCTAGACAACCCGAAAGTCTGTAATTGCATGAAAATCAAGAACAACATATTTCATTGAGGGGACACAATCTTAATTCTATAATCAATATAAAATATAAACTCATTATATCATGTTAGTTATAGATTTCAAAACCAAGATTTTCTACTTCCGTGGAATAGAATCTAGATTGTCAATCAAGTAATCATCTAATTCGTATCTTTTTTTTTTGTTTTGACACCTTTTGCTCCACTTTCTCATCATTTAATAAAGTTCATTAAGAATTTATTCTTGTTAGCTAAGGGTATAATCGATAGTTCATGTATATTTGTTATGATATGGCAAAAGTCTTCTCCAATATATTAAGTTTCGTATCAAATCAAAAGAGGACAATTAATTTAAAATGAAAGGAGTATTAGTGACAATGATTGTTCAATACCTTGCCAACAGAAAAGTGTTAACACAACCACTCTCCTCTGTTGTCTTTGAGAGAGTACATAAAATAGCACATGTGTTTGGTCATGAGAATTATTCACTTTTTTCGAATTTTCTTTTACTTTCAAAAATCACCATTTGGTTATGAAAATTTCAAATACAACTTGAAGTTGTATTTAGAATTTAGAAAATACTCAAAACCTTGTTTTCACTTTTTTCACTTTTACATTTTTTCTTTTTCAAATTTTTATCCTATTTTTATAAAAATGACCCCATTTAAATTATATTTCATGTTTAAATCATATTTCATATTTTTTTAGGAAAAATAAGTTCAAACAATCATGTCACGACCCAATTTCTCAGGTCATGATGGCACCTACAACTCCCCAGTAGGCGAACCAATCCCCGTAGTCCGGAACGGTTAGTAATGGGTTACTACCTCACCAAAATGCACCAACAAGCAGAAATAAGCGGAAGCAAAATGTAAAGGTAGACAAAGCGAAAGCAACACCCGAATATAAACATAAAGGAAGCTACACCAACCCCAAGACATGATATCGACAGTACAGAAGCTTCTAAGAGAGTACAAGTGCTAAAAGTAACAAAATACAATACAAGTTTATCTTTGCAAGTACAAGGAGTAACAGATACAAAAGATGAGATGTGGTCAAGCCTCGATCGTCAGGCGCTCACCCTAGTCTTGAATATCCACAAAATCTGCACAAGTCTCCAATGCGATCAACGGCGAAAACTCAACTAATATCTGCACCAAAAAGTGGAGAAGTGTAGTATGAGCACCAAAACAACGGGTACTCAATAGGCATCATCGGCCTACTGAGCGCATATAAGATATAAAAGCAGTAACTAACAGATAGTAAGAAAGCAGTCACCAAAGCAATAAGGAAAGGGCAAGGAGCTAGCACAGAGAATAGACAACCAAAAGCTACAAGTAAAACATGCTAGCACAGAGGATACAATTACACAGAATCACAGGTGAAGGAAAGGAGAACGCACCTGGAGTCCTTGCACAACAATATAAGTAAGTAGAGAGAGAGAGTTGAGTAAATGGTGATATACCGGTAACCTCAAGTAAAAGGAAAAGACGGAAAGCATTCTAACATACTCAAAATGGAATCAACAAGTATAAGGAAATCATAACACCAATCCAACAACAAGTATAAGGAAATTATAACACCAATCCAATCACATGATAGTATAACCAGGAAATCACCTCACAAGTACAACCCTAGGATGAAATAACTAGACCACAATAACCAAGAGATACCACTCAACTTCCAACAAGAATAGAACCAGAATCTCACACTATGCTCAGAAGGCCACACAAAAGTGCCTCAATAAGATAAGACTCCCTAGCCTTCTCAATAATCAGACATCCCATAACCGAAGCCTCAACAGGTTAACCATCACTAATCCTCCAATAACCGAATGCCAAAACAAGCTCTAAAGAAAGACAGGAGTAAATATAATCTACCTACAGTCCCAACGGCCACCCATACAACCAGGAACGCAATCAAGCAAAAATAAACCCTCCAGCCGCCCATACAACTGAAGCGTACATTGAACACACAGCAAACAAGGGTGGAATCAAATGCATGATGAGATATGATGTGACAGAATCGATATGTTCCCCTCAGGTACCCCGTGGGTCCGTATAGAGGCGGAACCCATGGAAGGCTCTTTCCCGTGTACCTCTCCTCCTCCGTACACCCCCCGTCCTGGCATGCTGCATCGCCCTGTAGCCTATGGCCCAGGAATGATAGGGCTCCATGGAGGTCTACCCCTCGACCACATACAAAAACTCAATCTCAAAACGTGTCCTCCAGAATCGAGTCTGGGTTTAAGCCAGTGGCTAAGTCTCAAATGTAGCTCAAAACTCGAAATTTCGTAGTACATGCCCGGCTTCGACCCGGGTCTAAAACAATAGTAGTAATCTCAAAAGACCCTCTTACAGGGTGCCTGAGGTATACTCGAGTCTAAATCAGTGATAAAAAGTCACAGTAACCCCCTCCAAGGGTGTCCGGAGTGTAGCCGGGTCTAAAACTGTAGTAAAACAAGTCTAGTGCTCCGCTCAGCAGAGACTAGTATCAGTAATAAAATCAAGTCTGGTGCTCTGCCCGGCAGATACTAATACCAGTAATAAAGCGAAAACATCAAAAAATCCCCTTTTCTATCATCAACCATACCAAAAATGGGCCCCTGAGGCTATGCAAGTTTAGGAAAACCGTCTGTAGTGGCTCGCAGCCAAAACTGTACTAAAACATGCAGGGAAAAACCTTTTTCATTGATGATATGCTCGTACACAAATATAAAATTAGCCCAACGGCTCACAACAACTCCTATCAGCCCTGCACAGGCCCAGCAGCTACTCAGTAGACATAACCAGCCTAAAAGGATCATTTCTATGTCCGGGACTTGTGGAAATTCCCCAAATAACCCACCATCTATGTTCCAGAGTCAATACAAGGCCGCACAGGACCACAAGGGTAATATACAATACTACGTGAATACTATAAAAAATGTATAAATTAAATGAACGAACAAGGCAGACAAGGTCTGGGGTACCAACCTATAACAACCCACCCAAGGATGTTAATTAATGCAGTTATAGCCTATATACGCAGAGTCTAGGTAGGGAAAGCCATAACTTACCTGTCATTCGATG